>JADRCD010204843.1:0-25342 GCA_019843815.1 Montemys delectorum | reverse complement strand
GTGTGTGTGAGAGAGAGAGAGAAAAGAGAGAGAGAGACAGAGACACAGAGAGAAAGAGAGTATGTGAGTGTGTGTGTGTGTGAGAGAGAGAAAAGAGAGAGAAAGAGAGTATGTGAGTGTGTGTGTGTGTGTGTGTGAGAGAGAGAGAGAGAAAGAGAGTATGTGAGTGTGTGTGTGTGTGTGTGTGTGAGAGAGAGAGAGAGAGAAAGAGAAAGAGAGTATGTGAGTGTGTGTGTGTGTGTGTGTGTGCATGTATGTGTGTGTGAGAGAGAGAGAGAAAAGAGAGAGAGAGACAGAGACACAGAGAGAAAGAGAGTATGTGAGTGTGTGTGTGTGAGTGTGTGTGTGTGTGTGTGTAAGGGTGTATGTGTATGCATCTGTAGGCACCCATGTATATGTGCATGGAAAGACCAAAGGAAACATCAATGGTCTTGATGCATCGTTTTAAAGTAGCACATTAAAACTGACTGACTCATTGTGATTCCACAGTGTGAGTCTTGATTTTCCGGCTGTACCATCCTTTGCAGATGGACCTGTGGACACGTCAAGCTGAAGCAAGAGGACAGCAAGTTCAAGGTCTACCTGGCTACAGAGCTAGTTCGAGGCCTCCTGGGGCAACCTCATGAGAAACCATCTGAACGTAAAAAAAAAATCTGAAAGGAGCTAGTGCTGTTGCTCCATGAAAGGATACTTGGCAAGCATGCGTGCAGCCCTGGGATCAATCCCTAGCACCAACAGAAATGAAGAAAGAGACGTTTGTGATAGAAAGCAGGAGAGGAAAAGTGGTGAGACCCAAATGCCCAATCTTACCAATTTTCCTGATTCTACACACAAGCTCAATCACTTGTAACACCCTTTAATTACCTACTAAAATAGTCATTTTCAAGTCCAAAGCATGTGAAGCTGGCTAGGGCCTGTGTCTGGGCCAGTGATTGACAGTAGCCCTCTGGAGGTGGCACCCAGAGCTGTGCAGCTAATGTTCCTTCTGCATGCCTTTGAAATTTGAATGCATGTATTCAAATTCTGTGAGCACTGCTTGTTCATTAGGGATGTGTGATTCTCCAGTGGTCATGAGTTCATAACTGCTATCTAAGGGAGTATGTGCTGAGGTCACTAGCTGGTGGTGTATTTCAGCAAATCCACAAAACACAGGAATTCCAACGCAATCCTAATGTGTAAGATTGGAAGGAAGGCTCGCCAGGGTGGCTTGCCCGTGAGAAGAAAATCGTACCACGGTGAAGCATTTGGAAGATTGTCTGTTTCTCTGTCTTGATCTTTGGAGTCTCTGTGTTTGTTGTCCTCAAAAATATTCCTCCTTCATTCAATGAAGGGTTTTGTTTTTGTCTTGTGCCAGGTACTGAGTCATTGTAAGGCATCACGAGCTAATTAAACCTCCTAGGAAAGTGACAATGAGGACTATGCAATGGTTCATGTGGTAGAGTACCTGCCTGGTATTCATGAGACCCTGCATCAGATATCCAGTATGTTAGTGCTTAGCTGTGATCCTAACACTCAGGAGGTAGAGACAGACCAGAAGTGGATGGGAAGTTTATAGCCAGCCTGGGCTACATAACTTCCTGTCCAAAAAAAAAGAAAAAAAGAAAAAAGTAAAGACCAATTAAGTTATAGAATTTGTACTACCTAGTAATGGCATGCCCCCCCTCAACCCCTTATCCTGAGCACAAGGTAAGTTCAAGGTCAACCTGGACTATGTGAGATCCAGTCTGTGTGAGAAGCGCTGCGTTGGACCCTAAGACTGTGGCAGCACCAGCCTGACTGGATATAATTAGGCATGGAACAAAGAGGGAGCTGCCTTCCTGAACCGATCACTCTGAGGAACAGTTTAGGACTCTGCCCTAAAGATTCAAATCTGCCTTCTAAAGAAAGGAGCATAAAAGAGATTAACCTTTCTGCTCAGTAACTGCAACCCTCTTGGTATTAGTTGCCACATATCACTGGCATGGAGCAGAGATAATGAAAACCACCCCCAAGGGTATGTACTTTTTTTTTTTTTTTTGAGAAGATTGATTAAATTAAGAACCCATTAAATAACCTTTTACTATCCCTAGGGACTCATAGAAAATCTACAGAATTGGAAAATCATGGAGAACGTTCCTTTTGGTTCTGTAGTAACTTGAATAGGGGAAGATAGAGAGGAAGTAGACAACCTTAAAAAACAAAACAAAACAAAAAACAAAAAACACAGCATCCTAACAATCTTGTATATGGAGCAAAATTTCTAACATAAAAATGGTCCATATTTTCTGAAGCTTTTGAATAAAATGCTTTAGAAAATGTTCATTCCTGCTATGCTCATGTCCTGAAGGAAATCATTTTATATTTTGGAACTTTGAAAAATTAAAAGGTTTGTTTTGGGTTTTTTTTTTTAGTTGAATTTTAAAGAGCTAAGGATTAAATTATACTAATAGCCCCTATGTTTGGAATTCACAATATCTGCCAGCTACTTCGAGTTAGCCAAGAATTATTCTGTTTTCCTTCCCAAATTGTGCTTTTCTCAAGTCACTAACACACAAATGAGGTTAATAGCCTGGCCCTGCTGCAGCCAGTGGAGGTTTTCTTGTCAGTTGCCACAACACACTGTGTCACTAGGCAGCTTGGTAGACACCCTCCTCCTGGCCCACTGGCCCATCAGCCAATCTCAGAAACCTTCCAGAGCCTGTGTGATAGGAATGGCCTCCTGGCATTAGATTCTTTAGGCAGTTCCCCTCCAGACATTCATCCTTTCCTGCTCTCTCTTGCTGCTTGTGTTGTGAGCCCAGGAGGCTAAAATGGAAATGATCTGTTTTCAGTCTGGGTGTTCCCCTAAAGCCCGTGAATATGGTCTCTTCAGTTCCAATAATTGCTGAGAACAAGATTCAGTCCCTGGTCCTGCCTAAAGTCCCTGTCAGAAGCTTGACAAGGAGAGAGAAAAGAAATGACTCTCTTCCTCTTGGTAATTCCTCTCTTATACGCGCTGTGTCTCAACCCACTTAGGCATTGTTGTAGTATCAGTCCTTTGGACTTGGGAGATCAATCAGGGGATCTACCATTTCTCTGCAAGGAAACAAATGACTTTTTAATGCTGGCTGACACCGCCCTGGTCCAGCGCTGGGAGCACGAACACATCTTGTAAAGCAAAGCTCTGGGAAGACCCAGAGAGCATCTTTCCCAATAACCAAGTAAGCAAGGATTCTTTATTCCTTCCTTTTTTCTTCTATTTGCATATGGACACTCACATTTTTGTTTGGGGGCATGTCAAGTAGCAGATTAAAAGGCAATTTTCACATAAAAGCTGCAGAGAAACATGATGTTATTCCCTGGCAGCCATTTGATTGTTCTTCACGGTGGAAGCAGCCACACACACAGCTCCACCTTCCCTCACGGAGCCCCCTGCTCACTGTTCTTATCTGTAACTGGGACGATGCACCGCTCTCTCTTTTCTCTTTCTTGGGGGTTTGTGCCGTTTCTTGATGTTTGTGACAGGCCACGATAGGGGGAAGCTTTTATCACCATGGGGCTTGGAGGCCTCCGTAAATTGAAAATTGCAAATGAAATCCACTGGGCTTGAATTCATCAGCTATTATGTCAGATGACCTTTGCCAGCTGCTGATAAAAATGAGAGAATGTTAGCTCTGATCCAATTTTCAGCACTAACCATTCCTTTTCAAATCCATTCACAGTCAGGCAGCAGACACACGGCAAGTGCAAATGATAGGGTTTCCAGAGACGCCATTGTGTTGCAGATTAAGAGTTTTCTGCCCCTATTTCGAGAGGTCGGCCCCCAGGCCCCTGTCTGTATCTACCTATTGTCCAATCAGTTTCAATATCTGCTTCAGAGGACATGTTAGCCATCCTTACAGATAAGTGCTTACAGGAGAGAATGTTGGACTTAATAGTTTTGCTTGGGAAGCACCAAGGGTCACAGTGTAGCAATATTGACTGGCACATGTTAGTTTAATCTGACATTCGGAAGAATGGAACACGAGATTCTTTCAGAGTTGCTGATCTCTAGGTGATGTTTTGTTACCAGCTCTGGTTTTATAAAATTTGTTTTTGCACAATGATTTATATTCATGAGTCAGAGAAATTCTAAATGTCTGTAATAGTCAAGGAAAGAGTCTAACCTTGTCTAACAGTGTTGGAAGCCTAAATTATGAAATAGGGGAAATGACCTGAGTGCAGGCTGTTCTTATAATCTGGTTAAAGATATTTACCATCAGAAGTATTTTAAGCTGAAGCAAGTAATTGCCCCAATAGGTAGAGGAAATTAATCATGCTTGGGACTTTGGTGAAGTAGCATGAAGCAGAGAAAGAGTGCCAGGTAGTCAAACCATGTTCACAAAACACAGGAGGCCTCTGGAAATAAGACAGCCAAAGTTAAATGTTTCTGCCTTCATCTGATTGTATTGAGAAAGGGGAAACGCTCTCCTGTGAGGAAGCAGGAGCTCACAGCAGAGGTAGTCCCAAATCAAGCCAAGTCAAGAAACTAAAGAACTAAGACCCTGTCCCCCTAAAAGCATTCTCAAAAAAAAAAAATCTAATAAACTGAACCATATAAAATCTATATTTCTTTGGTTTTGCTTTCCATATGTTTTGCCCCCGCCATTTTACTGGTTAACATTACACAGAAAGAACCATTTATGTGTTTTCATGCATAGTGCTGCCTTTGACCCAGGAACTGTGGTATTGTAGAAATGCAAAGATTCTAAGAGAACCAGTTCTTACCAGCTCCTAAGTGGGAAGAATCCAACTCCCCATTTGCCTTCAACAAAACAAAACATGAGGGATGTGTGTGTGTGTGTGTGTGTGTGTGTGTGTGTGCGCGTGCGCACACACCTGTGCTCTTGGGATATGTAAGAATGCCTAACAATGGAGTTCAAATAATCCCAGATGCACATTCAGAATCATTCCTTGTAGAATAATGTCTTGACAGACTTATAGTCTAATTGTAGACAATGACTGAGTCTAAGCTTATCAGAAGTGGCACCCAGACCATGACGCCCCAACCCAAGAGTAAGCTCCAAGCTAGATTTGATTTACCCAGAAGCAGCAATCATAGATGTCCTTAAGCCAGAGAACCCCATTCTAGATTCCCATCTACATAGAAAAACCTAATGCACGGCTTCCTAGCCTTAGTAGACATCTGCTCATCTGAAGCCAGTGGTCAGTGAAAACATTACTACAGCCCCAGCTGGATGAGTCAAACCTCTCTACTGATATCATAGACAATGGTTTTCACCAACACGCTGAAGTCTGCCTCCGTCTACCAGCTGCATGGCTGTGCACGATCATCTATATTCAAGAGACAGGACTTGCGTTTGGGATGCACATTCTTCAGATCTCTGACTTCCCTTAAGGCCCTGCTATGGCTGCCATAATCCCTAAAGACAAAGATATCAACAATTGAATCATGAGCCTGGTCTTTGGCTCTTCAACTCCATGGAACCCAAGTCACTCATCTTGTACCTGGTTGGCTAACAGGTCCCTGTGAGAAGAAACAGCAGAACCCACTGTTGATTGTGCCCTAGGGCCTGGCTTTCGACTTCTCAATCTGCATGCTCAGACTGAAGAGGAAATTAGACTGACCTGCTAAGTCTTATATGTCTTCATTTACTGCCTGTAGTATGAACTCGCTGTGACAACTGAGCCAAACCTGCCTGTGAGCCATTGATCCTTCTGTGGGCATGGATTCCCCATTTGGATTTGAAGAGGAAGCACATGGATACATTGTTATTTCTAGTATTTTGTCGAGGGGCTCAAACAGCTCTGAATAAGTCTACCTCTTCCTACTGACTTTTCTCCATGACCCTTCCTCTGCAGTACCTCTGTTACAAAGCATTACAGAATTTTCTGTTAGGATGGGAACAGTCTATTTTGTCCCAGCCATTAAGGAACTAAACTTTTTATTCAATCTTAACTAAATTAAACTTAAATAAGTAGTGGCGACCTACTGCAATTTCTTCTTCCTGCAATTTTGTCACCATTTTTTTACCTGCCATGGAAAACTCCATTTTAAGTACTACCTTTATGAAAGTGTGTATGTGTGTGCTAGTGTGTGTATGAGTTCACAAATATGAATATAGGCATATGTGTAGCAATCAGAGTACAATCTTGAGTTGGTCCTCAGGTTGGATGGGGAGAAGGGGTAGGATGTCTGGATGTTGATCTGGAAATGGGCCAGGTTGACCACATTTGTCAGTCAGCAAGCTTTGGTTTCCATGGCTACCACTAATACTTTCAGAGGTCCTGGGGGTTTGAACTAAGGTCCTTAAGCTTATGGGGCAAGTGTTGTATTCTCTGAGCTATGTCTCTACCCTCTGTTCAGCAGTGCCTTTTCTGAATGTTAGGATGCCTTTTATCATACTCAGCCTTGTATGTGTGTCTCCTCTACCATTCTAAAGCCGCCTGCTTTGGGTAAGGACCTGTGCCTACCCAGTGATGGACTGTGTCTAACTCATCAGAGGAGTTGAGCTGAGTGGCAGACCTTTTAGGAAAAGATATCTCCATGGTGCTCATTCTGTTATGGGTGATGGGGAGCTCTGATGTTGCATACCTTCTCTTAAAAATAAATTTACAGGGGCTAGAGAGATAGCTCAGTGGTTAAAAGCACTGAAAGTTCTTCCAGCGGTCCTGAGTTCAATTCCCAGCAACCATACGGTATCTCACAACCATCTCTAATGGGATCCGATCCACTCTTCTTGTGTGTCTGAAGACAGCGACAGTGCTCACAATCAAAATAAAATAAATCTTTTTAAAAAATGAATTTAGAAACACTCCATTATACCCTCCCCCTAAGCCTGCAAGGATGCTAAAGATAAAAATGTAAGAATATAACTATACTTTCTCCTCCTAAAGGGAGGAGACTTGTGAACATGTCTTTCCCATCTGCCCAGAGAAGAGCATAGGTCTCTACCTGAAGGGAGAACTCAGTGAACTTCCCTAACAATGAATTGCAATTAAGAGAATGATTAAGCAATGGTGGCACATGCCTATAATCCCAGCATTCCAGAGGTGGAGGCAGGAGAACAGAAGTTGAAGGCCATCCTCAATGAAAAAGTGAGTTTTAGGCTACTCTGGATATGTGAGCCCTTATCTAAGGTAGGCAGAGAGAGAGAATCCAGCTTCCAGGGTATGTGGCTACTGTGACTTAGCGCTCACCACTCCCCTCCGGTGGGCCCTGTCATCTCCACTCCTGGTGGCCCAGCTAGAACAGAGCCTCCAGGCTGTTGCTTCTCCTGTTTCTGAAGTTCCTAAGACCAAGGCAAGTAACCTTGCACAGACTCTTGAAGAGCTGAGAAATAGATGAAATTTCCTGAAAGATGGATGTGACTGAAACTAACGCAGAGAGGGGTAAGAACAGATGTACATAAAGCAAATCATGGCCGAAGAGAAATCGCCAACCCTGGAAATGATTGACTTGATTTGATTAATATTTAGCCAGTACAGAGCCCAAAGTGATCCCTAGTGAGGCTGTGTGTTTAAAGAGGCTAGCCACTTCCTATTGCAGTGGAAAGCAAACCCAGCCTTTAGTGGCTAAAGCCTGCAGCACATCAGGAGAACAGGGACCCCTCACAGAACAACCCCACCCCCACCCCTGGCTGCTCCGCACAGGGCTCAGAAGCTGTCTTCTTTATCTTATAAGGTTTCTTTGCCCTCAGACCACAGATTGTAAAATTATTTAAGCTTCTGACTAAAACCTGAGACATTTTCTTTTGCCTTTTTTTTTTGTCATAGGTTAAAACCACACTGTTTGAACATTTGTCTTTTTATTTTCTCCTGAGTGCCCAGCACTTATCCTGTCAATATAATATACTGATAAATGAAGTTATTTTGTTTTGTTTTCCTCTGCTGGTGGGACCCCCTAGATGACTAGAAGCTTCTACTGAGGAATCTTAAATCTTCTCCCAGAAGCTGCTAGAGTCCCGAGGTGTGATGAGCCTCCATTACAGATTCAGTTTCCACAACCATAAGCACACTATGGCTCTTCTTGTATCATGTTCCTTCAGCCCACAATGCTACCTCTTAACCCTCACTTACAGGTATGACTATATTTGTCTTCAACCCTGAGCAGGGAAGTATTGATTATCTATTGCTCATTTCTTTAAATCCGATTCATTCCTTAAGAAGGATTTCAGGCTGATCCCTAGAGATTGACGGCATGTCAGCATAAGCCTTGCTAATCACCCCTGGCTCCCTGGCAGCAACCCCCTGCAGCTCTTGGGCTCTGGCCCAACCACCAGCTGCCTCCTGTAGACCCAGCTCCCTATGCAGAGCCGCTGCCTGGATCGCTGATTGCTGGCCCCAAAGATGCTTCCTTCCAGCCCCCAGATCTCCCATAACCAGATTTCCTACATGACAGTCTGCTCCACGGAACATATGATCAAATTCCCTTTTGTCAACTCTTTTAGGAAAGAGGAAGCACGTGGCCATATCACATTTCATGTTCACTTGCTGCTCAGAAAAAAATAATTCATAGCATGCAATTCATGAAAATGATGACGATTATGACTTTCTTGTGGGAAATATTTATCCAAAAATTTCAGAGTTCTTCTCAATCTTCATTCCAAAGAACTGAACAGAGCTCGCTTGCTCATTATGGGTGATGGGTTTTGTTTAGTTGGTTTGGTTTGGTTTTGTATTGGTGCTTTGCTTTTTTTTTTTTTTTTTTTTTGTAACAATTTACTTTATAAAGCACAGGCAGTCTCCTTGCTCTCACTTGTAAATAATACAATATTTATGTCCAGTCCTAGTTGGAACTAATGGATGCCTGTGCTGGCAATCACACATGGCCAGAGTACCTCCCAACACACATACTTGCTTGGAATCCAGGTTGCTTAGAATGTGGAGGATGTGGCTGTGTTTAGAACTAAGAAAAAAGGAAGGTGGAGTCTAATACTATTGTGGTAATGTCTACGTGGTCTATATCAATGTTTGATTCATTCTTTTGATTAGTGCCTTTATTCAAATAATCCTGGTCTTTGATTCATAAGACCCCCAAACTATAGACTCATTATTTCAATGCTATACCTTCACCTTTCCTGAATACTGTAGGCTAAACAGTGTCTTCCAGACCCAGCCTGGCAGCTGCATGTCTGAACTCACAGCAGTTGTGACAGCAACCATGTGCAAGACCTGTGCAAGCCAAAGCCAGGAAAAAAATTCCAGTAGATTGGGAAGTGGGCAAGAAGTCTCACCTATGGCTGAGAAGCTATTGGCAATTGACTACTGCTGGAAGAGAAAGAATCAGTTTTCTTTAAAGGCGTCAGCTCTGACAGGTTGACCGCTCTCCACAGAAAGGTCATAACCCCAAGGATATATGAGAAACACAAACTGGACTTGGTGGATAAAGAAGAGGAAGAAGGAGGAGGAGGAGGAAGAGGAGGAAGAGGAGGAAGAGGAGGAGGAGGAGGAGGAGGAGGAGGAGAAGGAAAAAAGAAGGAAAAGGAGAAGGAGAGGGAGAGGAAGAAGGAGAAGGATGGGAAGGGGAAGAAGAAGAAGAGGAAGAAGAGGAAGAAGAGGAAGAAGAGGAAGAAGAAGAGGAAGAAGAGGAAGAAGAGGAAGAAGAAGAGGAAGAGGAAGAGGAAGAGGAAGCGGTAGTAGTAGTTTTCTATGGCCAGGACAAAACACCATGACCAAGGCCACTTAGAAAAGAAAGCATTTAAATGGGAGCTTAAAGTTCCAGAGTGAATCATGGCAGCAAGCTTGGTGGCAGGCATGGTGTTGGAGCAGTAGCAAAGAGCTTTTATCTGACCCACCAGCAGAAGGCAAAGAGATGATTAACTGGGAATGACATGGTCCTTAAAAATCTTACTTCCTTCCCTGATCCCTACACTCACTCCCACAGTGCCACACTTCCTCCAAACAAGGCCATACCTCCTAATCTTCCCAAACAGTTCCACCAACTGAGGACCAAATATTCAAATATATGGGGGTCATTCTCATTCAAACCACCACAAACAGGTAGGGAAGTCAGAGTAGCTCTGGGAGGAATTGTGGGGGGATGAATATATGGTTCAAAGTTCTTAAAGAATTAATAAAATATTTTTTAAAAGAAACATCCTGAAGATGATTAAAGCCCAATTAGTCATAGTAACAAACATTTAGAATAATTTTTAGAAGAAATTACTTTTATAAATATTTTAATTTTTTGGAGCATTTCATACAATATATTTTATAATATTTGCCTGTCACTCTTTCCTCTAACACCCACCCATTTTTAATGTCCCTCAACTTCGTATCCCTTTTGATCCTTTGCTTTCTCTTATAATTTATTTAATTTTTAACTTTTTATATGCATTCATATGAGGGTGTCAGATCCCCTGGAACTGGAGTTATAGATAGTTATGAGCTGCTTTGTGTGTGCTGGAAACTGAATCCAGGTCTTCTGGAAGAAGACCAGTGCTCTTAACTGCTGAGCCATCTCTCCAGCCCCCTGCTTTTTAAATAATTTTTGTTTGTTTGCTTTTTTCCCTCTTTTTGTTTCTTAATAACACATCAACTCTAACACATGCAGCCCCTGTATTCATGGGTGTAGAGCCATCCACTGGACATAGCTGACCCACTTGAAGCTACATCCTTAAAGAAACTGACTTCTCTCCACCAGAAGCCATCAATTGTCAATAGCTCCAAGGCTAAAGGTAGGGACCTATAAGCCTCTCTTTCCCTGTGCTGGAATGTGGAGTGGCTCAGTTCCTGCAAGTCTTCTAATGGCTGCTGTGAGTTCATAAATGCAGAGGTCCTGTCATATCCAGAAGGCACGGCTGCAGACCAGTCACCTCTGAGCTCACTCTTACAGTCTTCCCAAAACCACCCCTTTCACAGTGTGAGTTCTGAGAACTGAGAGTGATGTGATGTCCTATTTGTGGGCATTCCTTACACCAGTTATGAGTTTCTGTGTTAGCCACATACCACTCTGATGAAGGCAGAGAGCTACACTATCTGTGGGTGGGCAGAGATGGTGTTAGAGGGCAATCAAACAGAAATTCTATACCATTTAACAGGAGCTTCCCACTTCCCTTTCTCTAGCATTTAGTAATTTCTCTGTTCTACTTTATATTCCTATGGATTTGTCTATTCCCAATTTTTCATCTATGTGGAATCATACAGTATTTGTTTTTACATATCTTGCTTTCTTCATGAAGAATGTCTAAAAGAGCTTTATTCCTCTTTATAAGCAAGTGGTATTTTTGGTCCACAGGGACCACATTTTGATCATCTATTCATCTATTAGATGTACTTGACTTTGGCCATCGTGAGCTCTGCTGTTGTGCAGTTTCATACACAAGAACATGTCTGGGAATATTTACAAGCAGTGAGATAGCTGGGTTGCATAGGAATTCTGTATTTAGCATATTGATGAACCTACAAACTGGTTTTCCCAGTGGCTCTATCATGGCATGGTCTCTCCTTCAGTGCATGCTTCCACTCACATTTCCAGAATGGCCTGTGATCTTGGATTTGTTACTAATTCACAAGTCATCCTTGAAGACATGTCTCTGTAAGTCCTTTGCCCACTTCTTTTATAGAGATTTATTTTTATTTTTAATTACATATATGTGGAGATGGAGTATGTACATGTGAGTCAAGTTACCTTCAAAGGCTAGAAGAAGGCTGGCATTATGTGCACTTTTGAGCTGCTCTGTGGATACTGGAAAATAGACTTGGATCCTCTGTGAGAGCAGCTTTTAACACTGAGCTGTCTTTCTGATCATCTGCTCATTTCTTAAGTCCAGCTGTTTGTTTACAGTTGTTGAACTGTCAGAGTTCTATGTATACTCTGATATTAAACTGCTATGTGTTCGGCAAATCTGTCTCCCGTTCTGTATGTTGTCTTTTTATTTATTTATTTTAGTAAAGCCATTTGAATCAGAAAAAGTCCTTAAATTTAATGAAAAGTCTAATGCATCTATTTTCTCTTTTATTGCTCCTGTGTTGTGTGTCATAGCTAAGAATCCATTTCAACCTCAACTTCATGAAATTTTACCATTTCTTTCCTTTTTATAGGTTTAGTTCTTATGTTTAAGTTGTTGGTTATTTTTAGTTAACTTTTGCATGCACTGTGAAGAGGCAATCCGCCCTCTGCACACAGCGATGTAGGGGCCTCCTTTACTGGAGGCTATTATTTCTCTGTTGACTAAACTTGATCCCTGTTGTTCTAGTTTCATTTCTGATGTGGTAACAGACACCCTGACCAAAAACAGCGTAGGATAGTGAAGGTTTTATTTCACCTTACAATTCCAGATCACAGTCCATCATTAAAAGGAGTCAAAGCAGGAACTCAAAGCAGGACCTTGAAGGCAGATCTGATTTCTACTCCACGCAGTGGTACTATGACCAAGGAATTTACTTCACAGCTAAGGTGGTACAGCAGAAACCACGAGGCTGGCTGGCTGGCAGGTTTATACTTACATAACTTTCTTATATACCTGCTTAGGAATGGAGCCCCCCGCCTTCCCCTGCAATGATCTTGACCCTCCTGCATCATTTAACTGTAGAGATAACTCTTCACAGACACAGCTGGTAAGGACAATGAGTCAGTTGAGACCTTCCTCCCAGATGATTCTAAATTGTTGATGTTGGAGGTTTAAAACTATCCATTGCTACTTGTCAAAAACTCAATTGGCTGTAAATATTTGGCCTGCTTTCTAGACTGTCAGCACTGCTTCACTGCTATGTAAATCTATTGGGAAACTACTATCACACTGTTGGCCATGTCTGTCTGGTATAATTTATGAAATACAATTTAGCTTTTCTTTGCTAATTTAGTGACAAGTTGAGTCTCTTGCCCAACCACAGTACATTTAAGGACCAGCACTGAATCCAGGTGTTGAGTCTGGAGCCCTGTACATAGAAATCTTTGCTTAAAGCCAGGTTCTTTGTCTAATAAGTGGTTATTTTTAAAGTACCAATTCTGAAGGGGTTAAACCATCAACTCAAATATTGCCTGACTGGAGGATATACTTGGAACTCAGTTTTCTAGAGTGGAAGCTTGAAAAAAAAGATAAGAGTAGAAAATAGAAGTCTTTGGTGTGAATCTCAGGTCCATTACTTCTTGCCTTTCCAATCTCATTACCTTTCCTATAAATGGGCTTAGAGGAAAGTGAGATAAAGGTGAAGAGTCTGTGTACTCAGATATTCTGACGTCGTCATTCATCTCATTCTCCTGATGTTGAGAAGAGAGAGGGAAGACTCATAGTGAACTGGAGACTCAGACCATGCCGCCATTCAGCCAGCTCCTTCCTGTTGCATCAATCATATAGTTCATCTGCTATACTTTCTGTTTCCTCAGTCATGGTCCTCCCTCATCGATCCCTAGAGGTCATTATTAACTTACAAGATTCTCATTTTCTAAACAATAATGATTTGTTTAGAAGTTTAAAAGCAGTCAGTATAAAGTATAACTAAGTTGACTCAGAAATCCTTCTAAGAATGCACACAGAGGAGGTGATCCCAGAGTGCCCTCCAGGGAACAATTACATAGGAGACCAGTGAGACACCATTCACTCCTGCAAACATACATCTTATTCCAACTCAGAAAGCTGATTTCCACATGGATACGGAGGCACACTTTGTTAGCTTAGTGCAACTGAAAGTCCAAGAGTCAGTAGCTCTCGGATCTTTTTCACCTAAGTTGGAATAAGATGTATATACTGTATACAAATCATAACCCACAGCTGTGAGTCCTGAGGGTTGGACCATGGTAAAGTGCTTTCCATGTGATTATGAGGACCTCAGTTCAATCCCCAGCACTCATGGAAAAGCTAGGTCTACAGGGCAATACTGGGGCAGGGGAGCAGAGGCAGGAGGACCAGTCAAACTAGTCAAAATAGTGAGCTCCAGATAATGAGATGCTTTGTCTCAAAATAAGACAGAAGGTAGACAAGATGGCCCAGTGGGTGGTAGTGCTGCTGCCAAACCACCAGATGACGTGAGTTCAATCTCTGAAGACCCACATGCTCAGACAAGAAGGGAGTTGCCTTCTGACTTCTACATGTGTATCATCATACACAGACACAAAGACACAGACACACACACACACACACACACACACACACACACCAAATAAGTAAATGTCATTAAATTTTTTAAAAAGATGGAAAATGATATAAGGCACCCTAAGTCAGCCTATGACCTGTATATGCACCAGCACACACATGCAGCCCCCCACATATTCATACCACAGAGAGAGAGAGACAGAAAAAGAAACATAGTATGAGTTCTGGATTCCAAAATCCAGGTTCCGACTCTTTCCACATCAGCTTAGCCCTCTGACCTCATTACACAAACCCTTATTTCCTTTAGCCATAAAATGGCAGCTCTACTGCTCAAATTTTAACAACACTGTGCATAGATCATGAAAATAGAAAAATACCTGTAGAACACAAGCTAAACACCCAGGAAAAGAAAAAAATGGTCAGCATGCCTCACAATTGGTGCTTTAAAAATCAGCTCAGACATGCCAGTGTAATCATCTCACAGAAGAATCAAATGTGTGAACAACACACTACTGGGCAATCTGTGACATGACATTTACCATAAAGCTTCACGTCTGTGACCACGGTATTCAGTCCTGGCATTTTGGAGTTGTCGCTCAGCGAAGAAGGACCAGGCATCCCTGTGGCTGCTGCTGGGATTTGCTGGTGTTTCTATGTGTTTGAGGCTTGTAGATGGGTCATGAAAGGGTAAGGGAAAAGCTGGTGTTCAAAGACAGACACGAAGGGCAAAGGAAACAAAAATCCAGGTTAAAGCCACTCTTCTGTTTTAAAATTTTACATCTGTTTATTTATGAGGGTGCACATGCCATGGCATACACCCAGAGGTTATGGAGCAAGCCTGTAGGGAGTCATTGTTCTCCATGTGAGCTCAGGGGATGGAAGGCAATTGTCACGTTTGATCTGCTAAGCCATCTTGCAGGCCCATGAAGCTGTTCCTCTTCCCACAGTTAGTAAAAAGGGAACATCTTAACTTGGCCCTTAGTTCAGACAGAAAGAAGGAACAGTCTCTTGTAGTGTCATTCTTGCAAAGATAACACTGAGAATTATATAGGCAATACTAAATTCATCCTCTACAGTGAGGGGTCAGGGACATCCCAGAGGGATGTACTGAGAGGCTTCATTGAGACTAGTGAGTTAGAAGATCACAAAGGAAGTGTAAGCCAGTACCACATCACATGCATGTATTTCTATAGCCATTACTTCTTCCATGCCAGAGCGTGTCATGTGCTAGGAAGAGCTTAAACTATCAATACAGCACTTCAATGTAGTTGGTGACAATTTTTTGAGAAAATGGAGGATTTTCTTGCAATATCAATATACACTTGGAAAACAAAGAGTTAAACATGATTCTCATGACTAAGTAGATCTTTTTATTTTAAATGGGTATATTTTCGGCAATGTTCTCAGCCACATGCTTGACTGTGACTAAGTGGTACCTTCCATGTGTCAGTCACGTAAGTTATGCCTGGGCATGGGTATGTGACTCATTGGGAGGCTTTTAAGCAGCACAGCTGTGCAAGTGAGGCTGCCTGGTAGATCATCCATGTGTTAGAATAGTCATCATTTCTGAACTTGGTAATAAGCATTTGGTCCATTTGTCCTGTATCTCTGGGGATGGTTTGTCAAAGTCAATGATACTCAGATACATGAGAGCAATTGTTGTCTTACTACCTAATCTGTGACCTAGGACCCTCCCTAAAGACTGACAGGGCAAAGCTCAATTGTTGTGTAGAAGATCACTTTGTGAGTGGGTCTGACAAGGTAACCCCAGGATCTGACTCTGTCCTGTGGGCAAGGTGGGAAAACATTATGGAGTATGGGAACAGTTTCCCTCCAGTTCTAACATTAACATTATTCAGAATTAGCTTGAAGAGTCAAGAAGAGCAAGGGCAGCCTGTCCACTCTCAGCCTCTCTTGTCTTTTATATGCCATGGCACTTTAATGTTCTGCTGCATATTAATTCCAACTTCAAAATACTATTTGTTGTGCAAAATAAAGTATGAGATTTTCACTGAAGTGACTCCCTGTACTGTTCTTGGATCTTCCACTGACAAGTGAATCACAGAACTGTGCTCTTGGTAAGGGCATCATGCATGCAGCAAATTTTAGAGTAGGCTGGGACCCATGTTAAAAAAAAATAGATGTGGGATGCAGCACCTGAAGATTGTGGCCCTGAGGAACGAGATCAAAGCATATCCCTGAGGCTTACTGGACACCCACTCCAACCTAACTCCCCAACTCCCAATCTAGAGGAGGAATCTCTCATAAGACAAGGTAGATTGTGCCTGAACAATGACACCCAAGGTCCCATCTGCCCTCTACATATACCTGCACACATGTGTACATGTGCATATGGACGCACATACACACACACAGAGAGAGAGAGAGAGAGAGAAAGAGAGAGAGAGAGAGAGAGAGAGAGAGAGAGAGAGAGAGAGAGAAAGAGAGAGAGAGAGAAAGCTCAAAACATCCAAGACACATCTGGGTTTGAAGAGGGCTATCTTCTTGCAGAAATCAAATTCCAGCACTCTTAATTTCCTAAGGGATTGTATTTCTCTGTGGGATTGCATAGACTAAGAGTTCTATGAAACTTGGAGGACAAAGGAGACAGTCGAAGGCCCCCATGGTGTGGCGCTCTACAGCATTGCACCGTGTCCATCCAGAACTCTTCAGAGTCTTAATTCATTTGTGCAGCCCAGGAGAGGAGCTTGACAGCTAGAGGACAGATGCCAAATGGCTCCTCCATGGCAGTGGCATCTGGATGGGGCTGGCCTGCTTCCGGGCTTGTTGGCCAGGAGCACTGTTGCCTGTACAGGCAGCTATGTATCTCTGCTCAGGAGTCCAACAACTGTGTGTGTATTTTGGTAAGCTATTTTTTCTGGGCCAAGCGTTTTCATGGCATTTTTGCATCTTTTGGCATTGGTTCTATGCTTGCTCATCCCACCTTCCCACCCACTGCAACATTTTAGATTTCTGATAATAATAATAAAAAAAAATCACACAGAAACAGAAATGTATTAAAAGCCTCACAGGGGCTTAGCCCTAACAGCATTCCAGGCAGGTCATCTTCTTCCAGATAAATTAATAATATATTCCACTCTCTTCCTCTGCTTGTTTAATTGTTGGGTTTTTTAGGCAGGGTTTCACTATGTAGCCCAGGCTGGACTTGGCTGTTCACGTGCATGGTCGTGCCTGGCTCAAAAGATTCCACTCTCAATGTTCAACATTGTTACTTAGTTAGTAAAACCTAATTGTAGAATAATCAGATAATACTTTAATCATTAGACGTATAGAGAAATTATTGGGTAATTTTAAAGTCCAGGACTCTTCCAAAGTTTTCAGAGAAAGGGAATGACTTTATAAACTTATAGAATCTGCCACATATCAACCAACTGGCTTATTAGCATCCTCACTGCTGTGCAAGGCTCACCTCAGAATGGATCTAGGTTCTGCTTTCCAAAACTTTTTACTTTGGAGAAGCTCACACCGATTCAGCTTTCCCTGGGTTTTATGTTTCCTGTATTGTCCTTTAACATAAAATGCTGAGGCATGTAAGATTAAAGAGTTAATAAGATCTGTTTCAAAGAATTTGCAAGGGTGTGTGTGTATGCGTGAGTGTGCATGTGTGCGTGTGTGCGCACATGTTTGAGTATGTGTGTGTGCACATGTGAATGCATGTGTGTGCATGTACATGTGTGCGTGCGTGTGTGCACACGTGTGCGTGTGTGTGCACGTGTGTGTGTGTGTGTGTGTGTGTGTGTGTGTGTGTGTGTGTGTGTGCTGTGTTTTTCAAGCATGTATCTATGTGGTGCACATGAATGGGAATACCAGAAGGCAATCTTGAATGCTATCTCAACTGCCGTCTACCTTGTTTGGTTGTGTTTTGTTTTTGAAACAGGGTTTTTTTATTGGCTTGGAGCTCACCAATTCAAGTAGACTTGTTGATCAATAAATCTCTGAGATCCTTCTGGCTCTATGTCCCCAGCATTGTGTGCTGGTATATTAGCGTGTCCAGATCTTTCATCCAGATGCTAGGGATCCAGACTCAGGCCCACTTTACAAACTGATCCATCTTTCTAGGCCTCCAGTTTTGTTTTTTTTTAGTGAAGAAAATTAATGAAAGAGTTATAAGCAAGCATTAAGAATAGCAAGAATAAGCTGGGCAGTGGTGGCGCACACCTTTAATCCTAGCACTTGGGAGGCAGAGGCAGGCGGATTTCTGAGTTCAAGGCCAGCCTGGTCTGCAGAGTGAGTTCCAGGACAGCCAGGGCTACACAGAGAAACCCTGTCTTGAAAAACAAAACAAAACAAAACAAAAATAAATAGCAAGAATAAAAGATTAAGGCATCTCTACTCTCCTAAAATTAGTGAGTGAGACGTGTGCTTTTGTGACTAAAAGAAGTGTCTCAGTCCAGTCAGTCTCAAAGGCAGAGGGTTCATGAGGATCTGGGAACTATAATTTTTTTAAAATATATTTTTTTAATTAGGTATTTTCTTTATTTACATGTAAATTTCTCCTTTCCCAGTTTCCCCTCCAAAACAAACAAACAAATAAACAAAAACAACAAGAACAAACCCCTGTTGCCTCCCTCCTCCCCATGCCTGCCACCCTACCCTCTCCCACTTATTGGCCCTGGCATTCTCCTACGCTGGGGCACAGAACCTTCACAGGGCCGAGGTCCTTTCCTCCTATTGATGACCGAATTTGCAATCCTCTACTATACACATGCTGCCAGAACAATCAGTCTCACCATGTATAGTCCTTGGTTGGTGGTTGAGTCCCTGGGAGCTCTGAGGGTAGTAGTTATGGGAACTATAATTCTAAACTTTCCGGTCTCCGTTTGAGTGATGAAGAATCTAATTTGGTCATTGTGACACAGTAACTCTTATTAGGTCACTGGACCAGCCCTCTCTTACTCAGTATCTCCTCCTCGTGGCTTTAGATTGGAATGACCCATGCAGGGAAATGTGGTATTGCGTCACAGTAATGAGTGCAACCCCAGGGCTGGATTCACTGTGTGATGAGGAATGACAAGAACAGACACCTGCTGTCCCTGATGCTCAGAACACTGGAGCAGAACGGTCACATGGCCCTAGCCAGGTCAGTGTAGCATGCTCCTGTCTCAACAAGTGAAAAGACAATGAGCAGAAGAATGAACAGATCTGAGGAAGAGTGTAACTCTGAAGGGAGACTGGTCAAATAAACACAGAACACAAATAATGAAGGATGTGTGCCTGGGCAGCGCCGCCCCATAACTATCTAGGAAATAGAGAAATCCATGTTTTGTCTGATGCTTTGACCCCTAGGGAACTTTTGCTCCCAATGCTGAATCCTGGAGACAGCAAACTGCTCACCTAGGAGTACAGCTCTCACACACAAACCAAACAACCCAAGATCATAAGTGCAAGTCCTTCTTTATCCAGTTTTTACATCCCAGTCATGCCCCAGCACTCGGGCTGAGCTTCATACAGCTACAAGCAACCCTGAGCCCTAGCGCCCACTACAGTCCCCAACTAGCTCACCTGAGGCTAGCTCCCCTGCCCTTCCCAAGCCTTCCTGTGAAAACCACACAGAGGTGTAGGTTCATGCTCTTGCCATGTCCTCCCCAGAGCAGCCCTGGTCTCCCCAGGAGTATTTCCAGGGGTTCATGTGAAACAAACCCTCCTTCTTCATGCTGGCCATTTCTGTTTATACTTTAGCAAAACTGTTAAGAAAAAACCCCGGTGCAGCTTTTCATTTAATCATCTCGTTCTCACACTTGCTTGTATCTATTTTGTTATTTATCTTAATTGTCACATAATAACCACGCATATTTATGGGGCATGGTGTGATAATCCCATATATACTGTAATTCATCATGATGAGCCTCGGTAATAAGCATTTTCTCTTTAACATTCATCACTTTCTATATCCGGAAGCTTCCAACTCCTATAAAGCATATACTAGGGGCTGCAAATTGAGGGAAGTGCTTGGTCTATAAGCAGGAGAACTTAGATTTGGATCAGCAGCACCCACAACAAAGCCAGGCATTGTGGCACACATCCGTAAACTCAGCACTGGTGGGGAGAGGGAAAGGAGGAAGTCAGTTCCTGGGATAAGGGACATTGCATTAGCCATCCAGCCTTGGTAAAATGATGAGGTTCAATGACGGAAAGAGACCTTGCTGAGAGAGAGAGAGAGAGAGAGAGAGAGAGAGAGAGAGAGAGAGGTGAAAAGTGAGAAAGGAAGACATTCTAATGTCAGCCTCTGGCCTCCACAGATAACTGAAGGGTCAAGTAACACATACACACACACACACACACACACACACACACACACACAAAATTATAAATGATTATCAAAATTTTAAAACATCACAGTTGAATGCCAGTGAAATAAGGTGACATATCTGTATCAGCTTAGCATCTTCATACAGTTTAAATATCCAATGATCTCTTTTCCTTCTCATTCTTATAAATAAGCTGTTCACCTACAGCATCCCAGTGCCACGTGGGCAGGAAGCAGACACCCAGACTCCTGCCCAGTCTTACATGCTTTGCTGAAGTGCGTCTATTTCTGAATGACCGGCCGGCCCTTAACCAGGCAGATCCAAGCCTCAGTGGTGAGAGTGGTGGTCCAGGTCTCTGCTTTGCCACAGTGGTCCTTCGGGCAGTCTGGAAGGAATGCAGAATAACATACTGAGTCTGAAAGTGTGCCGAGAAAACCCTATGGGACTTGTATTCCTGACCTGGGTGGCCCCAAACTTTGAACAACACTTCTCTTCAGTAGAGATGAATGTGTTCTGAAAAGGACCAAATAGTAAATATTTCTGAATTTGTTGGACTTATATTTTTTTGCTATAACAACTCAGCAGCCACAGGAAACACAGAAAGAAACCAGACACCAGTCAGCTATGAAATATTTACGTGCCGTACATGCCTATATGCTATATATTATGAATTGAAGATGATCCAGCAGGCATGTTGGCCTAGTTAGGATTCTATGGCTGCGATGAAACACCATGACCCAAGCAAGTGGAGGAGGAAAGGTTTATTCAGCTTCCACTTCTGCGGCACTGCTCACCATTGAAGGAAGCCAGGACAGGATCTCAAAACAGGAGAGGATACTGGAGGCAGGAGCTGATGCAGAGGCCATGGAGGGATGCTTCTTACTGACTTGCTTCCCCTGGCTTGCTCCACCTGCTTTCTCGTAGAACCCAGGACCATCAGCCCAGGGATGGCACCACCCACAATGGGCTGGGCCCTCTCCCACAGTAACTAATTAAGAAAGTGTCTTACAATCTTACGAAGGCATTTTCTTAATTGTTTCCCTCTTTTCAGATAATTCTAATTGTGTGTCAAATTGACAAAAGACTAGTCATCACACACATATTTCCTAAACATGTTAGCTTTACTACTTGCTATATATGTACTACTGAGACTGAACTGCTAACTCTATCTCTCATTTTATCTGTCTATCCATCATCCATCCATCCATCCATCCATCCATCCATCCACCCACCCCTTTAGCTACCTACATCTATCCATCTATCTACCTATCTATATATCAATATATCTATCAATCATCTATCTATCTATCTATCTATCTATTATCTATCTATTTATCATCTGTCTGTCTATCTATCATCTATCTAATACCTAGCTAATATCTATCATCTATCTATCATCTGTCTGTCTACCATGTATCTACTATCTATCTATCATCTATCTAATATCTATCTATCTAATTTTATTTTCAGACAAAGTCTCAGGAAGAGGCCTTACTTAGGCTGCCCCTGTTGCAGTCTTCCTGCCTCAGCCTCCCGCGTCACTGGATTGTAGGCCCAGACATCAAACCTGGCAGTTTTCTTAACACTGGTGTGAAAACTGTAGGTCTTTAGGCTTTTATCAGGGTGATCGCTTTAGTTCCTTAGGTGGTTAACATGTATGGAAGCATACTAAGTACATACTAAGTGAGCAGGATGAATTTGCCTTTCTTTTGCAGTGCTTTGTTGCTGTCATTTGGTAGTTACCTCAATTCCATCCACATATGTGAAGGCACTAAACATTTCTCTCAGCAAATCTTGACTATCACCCAGAACTTTCCAAAATTCTTCTTCAGGAGATTGATGGCAGGACAGGAGGTTCTCTCTAGCTTCTCCAGTTCAACCTTGTACCTCCGGAAGCCTCCCAGTGGCTCCTTGGGGTATCACTACTGTGAGGTCTCTCATCTTGAGGTTTTCATTTCATTCAGGGATAAATGGACATAAAGTTGCTTTAATTTTTGTCTCTGGTTGTACCCTGAGGAAGAAAAAGGGCAAGGAGTTGTTAACTTCCCATGGGAAACAGAAACTTGAGGCAAACCTGAATATCATGTACAATGACTGCATGAGTAAGTCATTGCTTGGCAATGCCTGTGGCGGGTACCATCAAAGTAGCCCACTGTCTTGTTTCCACGTGGTGTATGTTGACAATGCCCCCACTCAACCAGAAAGAAGCAAAAGTTCTGGCAGATTACAAAGGGTAGCCAGGCTCACATGGAGGTCTTCAGGATCCCAGTCTTAACTTCTCTAGACATATTACAAACATGCAAAGCTACCACAGTGAAGGCAGTGTCTTCTGTTATTACTTCAACCTAAACAAAAAGATCTGGGGCAGAGCTCAGTTAATCACCACACACAGAGGTGTAGGCTCCATGCCCACAGCCCATACACTGGGCCAAGCGGCACGTGTATCTAACCCTAGTACCTGGAAGTTACAAGCCAGAGGAACAGGAGGCCGAGGTCATCCCGGCTCGCAGCGAGTTCAGGGCTATCCTGGGCTACATGAGATCCGAGTGTCACACACACAGACACGCACTTTAAGGCAAAGTGTCTCCCTTCCATTACTCACCCTCTGATGGCCAACTTGTACAGTTTGGCTCTTGGCCAATAGTCACTGAAAGGTTAGCTCCCTCCCGCCCGCCCTGGACACGTCCCAGAAAACACACATGGCGGCAAAAGCTTTGTATGCCTATCTACAGAGAATGGCCCTTTCAACTCTGGGTTCTCACTGCTGGTGTTTCCAGAATAAACTTAAACATTTAAAAACTAGGTGGTTATCAGACTGTCTATGTTAATTTAACCTGTGGCTCTTTTTAAGTGAACTTTCTTTGTAATTATTGTGTATTTGTGTAAGTGGGTATAATGAATGTAGGCACACACACACACACACACACACACACACACACACTACTAGCAGGTGAACATCAAGTAAGCCAACTGTGGGTTGTTTTCTTATTGTTCTTGTTTCTGTTTGGTTGGTTGTTTTGGGGGGTTTTTTGTTTTGTTTTTTCTCTCATACCTGGTGGGTTTAAACCCCGACAGGTCATCCTGTCAAAATAGAATGTTAGCTCTGAAATAAAATAAGAGAACAGAAAAAAAAAAAAAAAAAAACACAAACCATTAGAACTCCCTGCCAGTGTTGGCAGATTAAAAAAAAAAAAAAATACCGTGTCTCAGACAGAAATATCAATAACTTTAACGCGAGCGATTTGTTAACGAGGAAGAAAACAAGCAAACTTGCTCTCCGATGACTGTCACTAATATTTATTCGTCCAGTGACTGTTAATCAAACCAAGTTTACAGTCCCGTACAGCACCTGTCACAGGTGCTGATCGCTAATCAGAGATTGCGGCAGTTTATTCTGCTGCTGACAACTCGCAATTTTCCACTGAATCAGCTATTTTGTCAGGTGGGAATTATGGCATACCACATGTGACAAAACACATCACCCTTTCCCCCTTTTTTTTCCTGTTTTTTTTTTTTTTTTTTTTTTTTTGCATTTTTTCAGGCTTCTCTCTCCTGCTTTCTCCCCCTTTTTAGACAAACAATATCTGGGAACTCAGAAGTAATAAGGCGGAATGCATAATTAATTACCCAGCTTGCTCTAATTAGGGATGAATAAGTTGTGTCCCTCTCACAATCACAAATGTGGTGATGGGTAACACCAGTTTATGCTGTATTAACAGCAAATATGCAATCCTTCTGAGAGCACTTTTGTTGATGAATTTGATGAATGTGACAATAATTAGTGCAGACAGATGAGAGCTAAATTACTACTGACAATGTAATGCTATCCTGCTCGAGGGCCTGGGAACGTGGCAGGGACCTGGGCCTCCATTCTAATTAATAGTCTTTTTTGTCCTTTTTTTTCTGTTTTTTTTTTTTTTTTTACCCCCACTGGGAAAAAAAAAGGGGGGGGGGGGGACGCTACCGGTAATTGTTTTCCTCAAAGGCTGCAGGGAGTTATCAGGGTAATAAAGTTAATTAGCAGAACAAACATCTTTTCACTGCCTTACCAGTCTGAGAAAAAGAGGGTAATTCAAGCTGCAGGAAGATATGAGGTGGCATGATCATAAAGGGAAATTTAAACAGGAGACTGCAAAGGGCAAGAAAGTGCCCCTGGCTTGTTGCATCAAAAGAATTAGATGCCCAGTTCCAGGTCTCAAAGTTGTTTGTACAGAAAGCTTCGTGGCTATGATTTTGAGTTTTGGAAATAAAGTTGACATGGAATACCCCTGTTTCTTTCTTATAAGTGGTGACAGGAGTATTCAACTTCACCTTCATTTAAATGGCCTTTTGCTAACGTCTCAAGTAGAGATGAGAGCTCAGGCACTTGCCAAGGAGTTTGTCCTGTAGAAATGTTAGACTGTCTGAATATTTAGAGAAAAAAAAAAAAAGTAACAAATTGCTAAGCAATTTCCATTACATAGCACTTGTCAATTCTCGTGTATAAATTAAATTTAAACTTACACCTGGAGACACAGCTCATTTGGTAGAGTGCTTTTGTAGCACGCATGAAACCCGGGTTTGATCCCCAGCGCTGCATAAAACGGAGCCTCGAAGCAAAGTCATCCGAGCAGTGGGGAAGTGTAGGCAGAAAGATCAATAACTCAAAGACGTACTTTGCTACACATACTGAATTGAGGCCAACCTGGGCTACATGAGACACTGTCTCAGAAAAAGGAAGGCAGTAAAAATACATGCTAATTTAGTGTAGGGTTATAATCTCTAAAGTTATTTTTTATTTATTATTTTATTTGTATTGTGGTTTGCCTGCATGTGTGTCCATGTACCATGTGCATACACTTCCTGTGTAAGCACTGGATTCTCTGGAACTGGAGTTTGGTGCTAGAAATTAAACCCAAGTCCTCTAAAAGAGTAGCTAGTATTCTTTGCCACTAAGCCATCTCTCTAGCCCTTCAAAAGTTATCTTTATTAAAACATTTCAGTAATACTTTTCATGTCTAGTGCAGCATTGGATAGACAAGCACCTGAGGCAAAGGAGACCAGTTCAGCTCACACTGACACTACAACTTTCTTTAACCT
>JADRCD010204841.1:0-20882 GCA_019843815.1 Montemys delectorum | reverse complement strand
GGTGGTGGTGGTGGTGGTGGTGGTGGTGGTGGTGGTGGTGGTGGTGGTGGTGGTGGTGGTGGTGGTGTGGTGGTGGTTCACACCTTTAATCCCAGCACCCAGGAGACAGAAGCAGGCAGATCTTCCTGAGCTGGAGATTTAAATAGTGTAATTACTGTTTGAGTCATTGTTCCATTTGGAGGTCATTTTGAGTTTGATTTTTCTCTTAGTTTGGTGATAGACAGTTCTAATGAGTCAGAGTTGAAGTATTAGATGGGCCAGATTCCAGCTACTGGTTTGTCTGAAGCCAGGTATTTTAATTTTAACTGATTCTTTTTTTGTTTTGTTTTGTTTTTTTTTTTTGAGACAGGGTTTCTCTGTGTAGTCCTGGCTGTCCTGGAACTCACTCTGTAGACCAGGCTGGCCTCAAACTCAGAAATCCGCCTGCCTCTGCCTTCCAAGTGCTGGGATTAAAGGCGTGCGCCATCAGCGCCCGGCTTAACTGATTCTTAAATGGCTATGTCATGTGTTATAAACTGGGCTTGTGGCTCATTTCACACTGTTGTATGGCTCATTCCCAGCACTTAGGAAGCTGAGGCTGAAGGATTGCTCTAAGTTTGAGAGTAGCCTGATCTACATAGTGAGTTTCAGGCCAGCATGAGCTAAGAAACAGCCAGATGATGTAGTGGTACATGCCTATATCCTGCACTTGGAAGGCAGAGGCAAGAAGTTCAGCAATTCAGGGTCATCCTCAGGTATGCAATGATTTTGAGGCCAGCTTGAGCTGCACGAGATCTTGTCTCAAAAAACATAAACAGAAGAGGGGTTTGAATGATGGCTCAGGAGTTAAAAGTTTGTTCTGGGGCCAAAGTTTGGATCCTAGCACCCACATCAGCAGCTTTCACCCACATCAGCAGCTCTCACTCACCTGTGTCTTCAGCTCCAGGGAGTCCTCTACCTCTGCTGGCCTCCATAGATACACACACACACACACACACACACACACACACATTTATGCACATAAACTAAAATAAAAGATTTTCACTTTCTTATGCAATAGTATTGACACTAGCCTGGGCTGGATAGATGGCTCAGCAGTTAGGAGCACACACAACCCCTTTAGAAGATCTGAGTTCAATTCCCAGCACTCAGGTCAGGTGGTTCACAGCTGCCTGTGACTCTAGCTCCAGAGTAATCTAATGCCTTTGGCCTCAGTGGGCACATGCTCCTGCGCATGCGCGCACACACACACACACACACACACACACACACACACACAACACATAAGCACTATTAAAAATAGTAAATATTGGCTGATGGTAGTGGTGCATGCCTTGAATCCTGATACTTAAAGGCAGGGCAGGTAGATCTTGAGACCAGCCTGGTCTACAGAGCAAGTTCCATAACCGCTGAGGCTACACAGAGAAGACCCTGTCTGGAAAAAAAAAATGTTTGCCGGTCATGGTGACACATGCCTTTAATCCCAGTTTCTAGGAGGCAGAGGCAGGTAGATCTTTATGAGGTCCAGGCTAGCCTGGTCTATACACCGAGACCCTGTCTCAAAAACAAATCAAAGAAATCCTTAAAATATATCTGCTTGAATCTGGAACCTTTCTCAAGTGCATGTTAACCCAGAGGCAGCATCTTTGGCTCAGATATTAGGAGAATAACATGGCTAAGAAAAACAAGGAGAGTCTGTCGGTGGTGGCGCACACCTTTAGTCCCAGCACTTGGGAGGCTGAGGCAGGTGGATTTCTGAGTTTGAGGCCAGCCTGGTCTACAGAGTGAGTTCCAGGACAGCCAGGGCTACACAGAGAAACCCTGTCTCGAAAAACAAACAAACAAAAAAAACAAAAACAAAAAAAAAAGAAAAGAAAAGGAAAGGAAATATGAGGATAATAATCCTTTGTTTTGAGGAGCCAGTCTTTATTTGCACAGGGCTGTGGGTTGGTTTTTCTACTCAAAAGTAGAATAGTAGTGGGAATCAGAATCAGAGCATGCTCATGGTGAAGTGCTTCCTTTGCAGATACACTTGTTTACTGTTCTCTGGTTTTTGTGTGCAGATAAACATGATGTTGGCAAACCTGTACAAGAAGGCTGGTCAGGAGCGCCCTTCAGTCACCAGCTATAAGGAGGTCCTGCGGCAGTGCCCTTTGGCTCTTGATGCCATTCTCGGTACAGAAAGTTTTCTGCCTGGTGCCTGGGGTGCTTGCAGTCAAAGATGGGAGTTCTCAATCATGACTATGCATTAGTTAGAGTAAGGCTTTTATTAGATTTTAATTTTATGATAATGTGATTGAGGGTTTTGTCTATACAAATATAGTGTCTAGAGCCCATAATGGTTGGAGGAGGACATTGGAGCCCCAAGAGCTGGAGTTATGGGATGGTGATAAACCATTATGTGATTGCTGGGAATCAAACCTGGATCTTCTGCAAGAAGAGCAAGTGCTCTTAACCACTGAGCCGATTTTACAGCCCCTAGAGTACTGTCAGTTATGAACTAGAGGAATAGCTGTCTCTTTGGGATAGGGGTGCAGTTGAGTGGCAGCACATGCTTTAGCATGCTTGGGGCTCTGACCTCTTTGAGTTGTATGCATCTTGCTTAGAGGAGGGAAGGCAGCTGTGTAGCCTGTTGTTGGTTGCACCGTGGGAGGAAGATGCTGTGCCTCACATTTCTCTTGCTTTTGGGGTCAGGTTTGTTATCCCTGTCTGTGAAAGGTGCAGAGGTGGCATCAATGACAATGAATGTGATCCAGACTGTGCCCAACTTGGACTGGCTGTCTGTGTGGATTAAAGCGTATGCTTTTGTACACACCGGTGACAACTCGAGAGCAATCAACACCATCTGGTGAGAGCCAAGATGTCAACTCAGTGGTTATTTTGGTGGGAGGCACAGTCTGAGATATGTCACATCTTACTACATAGCCCCGGTTGCCCTTGAACTTGCTTCAGTCTTCCAGCCTGGACGTCTCTAGTGCTAGGACTATAGGCACAAGCCACCAAGCCTGGCTGAACCTAAGAATCTTGGCCCTTTCTTTGTCTAGAGATGTGATATGTCTGGTAATGCAGAAAAGCTAGGTGCTGCTTACTGCTGGCATTTCATTGGTTGTCTTTGGGTTATGTTTTTTCTAATGCACTAAGTGGTTGCAAATGTAATAAACTGTTGGAACCTGTAAAAATGAACAGCAGGACTGAGTTCTTCTCTGTTCATGTGAAGATGGCCTTCCATAAAAAGCAAACTGCTGAGGCTGTCATGTTCATGCCTTTTTGACTTGGTAGACATGTTTATTGTATACCTGACATAGGTTATACCTCCGCAGTTAGGGATTTCTTTTTATTTAAACAAAGTTCTAGGACTAAAGGCTGCACCTACCTATCTACCTACCTACCTACCTACCTATCATCTATTTATCTACCTACCTACCTATCATCTGTCTGTCTGTCTGTCTTCTATCTAATCATCTATTTGTCTGCCTATTTATCTTATCTATCTATCATCTATTTATCTACCTATCTACCTGTCTGTCTGTCTGTCTGTCTATCTATCTATCTATCCATCCATCTACCTACCTACCTATCTATTATCTATTTTTCTACCTATCTACCTACCTAATCATCTATTTGTCTGCTACCTACCTACCTACCTACCTATTTATCTACCTGTCATTTATCTATCAGCTATCTATTTACCTGCTTGTCATCTATAATGTACCTCCCTACCTACCTATTTGTCACAAGTAGCTATCTCTTGTGAATGCTGTATTAAAAAGTCATTATTGTTGTCCTCTTAAAAAATTTATAGCTGTGCTGGTTTTGGTGGTGCACACCTTTAATCTCAATGCTCAAAAGGCTGAGGCAGGCCTGCCAGGGCTCTTTAGTGAAACCCTGTCTCAAAAAAAGGGAAAATTATAACCACAAAGTTTTTTGTAGATATTAAGTGATGTTTTTGAGATATGTATATATAAAATATCATTGTATAACTTTAAATATTTTATTTAATTTCATGCGTATGAATGGTTTTTTTGTTTGCATGTTGTTTGTATGGCATGTGCATGCCTAGTGTATAGAGGCCAGAAGAGGGCATCAGATTCTCTGGAACTAACGTAATGGACAGTTGTAAGCTGCTTGGCCAGTGCTCGGCATTGAATGTGGCTCCTTGCAGGAGCATCTGATGCTCTTAACTGCTAAGCCTTCTTCCAGACCCCTATGTAACTTTTAAAGTCCATTGTACCGAAGTCATTTAAAAAGTTTTTAAAACTAGATTTGTGTTTATTTGTTGTATGTGGGTACATGTGCTTGTGTGGAGGTCAAAGGACAACTTGGAGGTGTCAGTTCTCTCCTTCCACCATGTAGGTTCCAGGGATCAAACTCAGATCATCAGGCCTGGTGGCAAGTGCTGCTCTTCTCTGCTGAGGCATCTCACTGGCTTACTAAAGTTTCTTCCCTTTAATTATTACTATTATAATTAGAAGTTGAAGTGCCCATGTATAATGTCAGGACTTGGGAGGTGGAGGTAAGAGTATCATGAGTTCAAGGCCAACCTGGATAATGCAGTAAGACTCTACTTCAAAAAACAAACCCCCCAAAATCTCACCCATACAGAAAAGTATGTCATCTGTATGCCCACCCCCAGATTCAATGATTTATAACCGATTGTAACAGAGACTAAGGGTTAGTATTTATCTTTTAAGTTCACTAGAGAAAAAATCGTTATTGCGAGACAATGTGGACCTGCTGGGGAGCCTGGCAGACCTGTACTTCAGAGCAGGAGACAACAAGAACTCCGTTCTCAAGTTTGAGCAGGCACAGATGTTGGATCCTTACCTGATAAAAGGTGAGTTTGGGCCGGAGAGACTATAAGAGGCAGAAGACAGCTAAGAGGAAAGACTGAGCATAGCACTGGCACTGGTGCTGGTTCTTGGTCCTTGTTATTGTTTTTAGGCTGTGTATTTGTGTGTGTACAGGTAAGGAAAGGTTCCCTTGGAAGCCAGAGGCATCAGGTTCCCCAGGAGTCAGAGTTATGACCCTTCTGGTGTGGGGATTCACAAAGAGCAGTGCTTGGTCTTGACTGCTGAGCCATCTCTCTAGCACCCCCCCCCCCCCCCCGCTTTTTTTTGAAGACATAGTTCATGTAGCCCAGGCTAGTCCAGGGTAGCCTTGAACTTGACTTTGAATTCTTTTTTTTTTTAAAGATTCATTTATTTATTATATGTAAGTACACTGCAGCTGTCTTCAGACAGTTATGGATGGTTGTGAGCCACCATGTGGTTGCTGCGATTTGAACTGAGGACCTTTGGAAGACTAGTCAGTGCTCTTAACTGCTGAGCCATCTTTCTGGCCCCCTTGGCTTTGAATTCTTGATTCTGCTTCTACCTCCCGAGGGCTAGGCCCACAGGCATGTACTGTTGTGGTGCTCAGCGCTGCTCCTGGTTGTCAAGCCACTTTTGTAAAGCTCACCATAGTAGTCTTTCCCCTGTCCTGGCATATGTCTTTAACACTTAGGTAATTCTATCCTGAGTGGTTGTTTTGACTCTCTTCACAGACGGTTGCCAAGCCTTTTTCTTTTACGGGACTTTGTGGTCTCTCCATCTCCCTGTGGATTAATACATTTATGATGTGGCTGACTTAGGGCCTCTGCAGAACCCTAACATCGTTTTAGGAACTTTGGTTTTACTGTGTCCTTAGTATAATGATGAGGAAGCAGGGGAGTGGATACAGGGCAGGGGTAAGGTGGTTAGTGTGTCCTCACAGCAGGGTAAGGCGGTTAGTGTGTCCTCACAGCAGGGTAAGGCGGTTAGTGTGTCCTCAGGCAGGGTAAGGTGGTTAGTGTGTCCTCAGGCAGGGTAAGGCGGTTAGTGTGTCCTCACAGCAGGGTAAGGTGCTTAGTGTGTCCTCACAGCAGGGGTAAAGAAAAGAGAATGGCAGGAAGTGGAATCTGTAAAAACCCAACAGGGGTCACCAGAAAAGTACACCTCAGGACAATAAATAAACAGGCTTTAGAATCTAAAGAATAAGGGACCAATAATTCTAATAGGCTGAAGCAGGATTGTGAGATCAAGGTTAGCTACAAAGGGAAACCCTGACTCAAACAGACAAAAAGGATGGCTGAATGTGGGAACAGATCTAGAGTGTATGTTTGTACAAGTTCTTCCCTTCTCGTATGTATTCCTCTTTCTTTTCCACACCAACACTTGTAATCTCAGCACTTGGGAGGTGAAAAAAGGAGTCAAAGGTTCAAGCTCAACCCACCACTGAAGAAACAGAAGCCAGGTGGTGGTGTCTTATACCTTTAATCTTAGCACTCTGGAGTCTGAGGTCAGCCTGGTCTACAAAGTGAGTTCCTGGACAACCATGGCTATACAGAGAAACCTTGCCTGGAAACAACAACAGCAAAAGAAAAAAGAAAGAAAGAGAGGAAAACAATTTAGTGTTTTAGGAATACTAGCCTGGTGGCATTGGTAGCTTGGTGTTGGATGTTCATACCAGGCCTAGGCTAGCAAGAGTGTGGCTATGAACTTGTTCTGAGAGGAATGGGGATTCGAAGGGATCGGGAAGGAGGAGAATGGTAGGAAGAGGTTCGTGAGAGCCGTTGCGGGGCCTCATAAACCAGGAAGGAGGAATGGAAGGGGCTTGGGGGAGAGAGTAATGTGAGGACTGGCATTTTAAAATGAAACTACAGCATTTGGGGGTGTAGGCCATTTATTTTTGAGACTGGGCATATTTAGCATAGTAAGCGTGTACTGAGGGCTGGAAGCGCTTTGAATACCAACATTTTATGTGATGGCTTTTCTGGGCTGCTGTTCACCGCACTGCAGACTTTAGGGACAGACAGTTCTTGACATGACTGATGTTTTAAGTTGTGACATTGGACCTTCTGCTCCTTTGCCTGCCTCATTCTTTTATGTGTGTGGCATGTTCTTGTAAGTTCATGTTCAGCATGTGTGTGCAGAAGCCCACAGAGGCCAGAAGAAGGCCTTTCTTTGGATGGATTTTACTGTTCATTCAGTCAGTTAAGAGACAAGGTGTCGTGTAGCCCAGTCTGCCTCAGGCTCCCTATGTAACTGAGATTGACCCTGAACTTCTGGGCTTCCTGTTTCTAACTCCCAAATGCTAAGATTATGGGCCCATGCCACCATCCAGTTTATATGGTGCTAGGGATTGAACCCTGTGCTGTTGCATACTGAGCAAGCACTCTACCAGCAGAGCTGCATCTCTACACATTTACTTAATTTTGAAAATTAAATTATATGTGTGCGCATAGCAGTCAGAGATCCCCTTTTGGGAAGTGGTTTGTCTGTTCCATATGGGTCCTGGTGATAAAACTTTGATTCATCTAGCTGGTGAAAGTCTTCTTTAACCAAAACCATTTCATAGGCCCTTCTCTGACTTTTTTCTTTAATTTTTATGTATGAGTGTTTTGCCTTTATGTATGTATGTGTATCATGTGAGCTCATGCCCTCAAAGGTCAGAGGAGGACGTCACTTATTCTGGAACTAGAGTTACATGTGGTTGTGAGCCACCACTGTGTGGGTGCTGGGAACTGAACTCAGGCCCTCTGCCTGAAGAATTCTTACCTCTGAGCCATTTTCCCTGCCTCTCTTTTTCCGTTTTTTGAGGACTTTTCCTGCTTTGATAGAAAAGCCCCTTACTGTGTCCTGTCTTTCAGGGATGGATGTTTATGGCTACCTCCTGGCACGAGAAGGGCGGCTGGAAGATGTGGAGAGCCTTGGCTGCCGCCTTTTCAACATTTCTGATCAGCATGCAGAGCCCTGGGTGGTCTCTGGGTATGGTTATTCACTATCCTTTCTCTCCATTTTTTAATAGAGTTTTTGAAAAGATTTTTTTTTTTCCTTAAGAGAATATCAGTTTGAGCCAAGCAATATAGTGCTTTCCTATAATCCTAGCACTTAGGGGCAGAGGCAGGCAGATCTCTGTGAGTTTGAGTCCAGCCCAGTCTATAGAAAAGTTTCAGGACTACATAGAGAAACCCTGTCTTAAAAAACAAAACTAGATAGATTCAAAGAGGGGGTGGGGATATAAATGAATATAAATTAAACCAGGCATAGTGGTACAGGCTTTTAGTCCCAGCACTCAGGAGGAGGCAGAGGCAGGTATATGTCTGTGAGTTCTAGGGTAGCCTGGTCTACATGGCACGTTCCAGTCTAGGGCCTCACAATTAAGACCCTTTATTAAGGGGCTGGAGAGATGGCTCAGCTGTTAAGAGCACTGACTACTCTTCCGAAGGTCCTGAGTTCAATTCTCAGAAACCACATGGTGGCTCACAACCATCTGTAAGAGATCTTGCGCCCTCTTCTGGTGTGTCTGAAGACAGCTACTTATACATAATTACATATAATAATAAATAAATCTTTAAAAAATAAAAGACCCTTTGTTAAAACAAGAAGTGAGAAAGAATGTAAGTTGAAATCATAAGCCGTGAGACCTGACTCAAACCAGGATGGTTCTGTGACTTTGGGCAGGCATTTATTGACTCATCTGAGCCTTTTTTTTTCATTTGGAGACCAGGATAAGGAGCCTACTTCCAGAGTTAGCACATAGGGGGTGCCTTGTATTTAGTGGGTCTCTTTCAGGGTGAACTTGATGTAAAATAGGCTGGCCTTAAACTCACAAGTGGTCCTCCTACTCTGCCTCTTTTTTTTTTTTTTTTTTTTTTTTTGGTTTTTCGAGACAGGGTTTCTCTGTGTAGCCCTGGCTGTCCTGGAACTCACTCTGTAGACCAGGCTGGCCTCGAACTCAGAAATCCACCTCCCTCTGCACTCCCAAGTGCTGGGATTAAAGGCGGCGCCACCACCGCCCGACTGGAAGTTAATTTTTAGTTAGCTTGTGTTTGTTTTGTTTTGCTTCTTTACTAATAACTGGGCTGTAGCTGTAAGCATAATTTGTAACTGTGATCATTGTATACAGACTATTTTGTTTTTTTTTTAAACAGACTTAATTCATTTATTTTTCTTGTATAAAAACCCTTATGTAGTAGCCACAGCTGGAGCCTGGGTCCTCTGAAGAGAGACCCTGGTGTGGGTTTTCACAAGATGATCAGTGAATTCCTGGTAAGGAGACTTGGTGAACACAGTCTCTTTCCAGAGGTCGGGGGTCAGGTAGCTGTAGGTCTTGAAGATGGCATCAAAGGTGGCCTTGGCAAAGTTGCCCAGGGTGGCAGTGCAGCCTCTGGCTGAAGTGTAGCAGTCATCTATACCGTCCATCATCAGGAGCTTCTTGGGCACAGGAGCAGAGACAATGCCAGTACCCATGGGGGCAAGAATGAGACACAGCAGCACAGAGCCACATCAGCCAGTCACCTTCCATAGAACAGTGTGAGGCTTGCCAATACTGCAATAGTAGCTTGTCCTCATAAAGACAGTGGAGGGCTTGGTCAAGATGATGGCCCCTAACACCACCAAGACCAACGTGACCATTGTAGTCCCCAATAGGTCCGCTGGCCAGCCCGAGTTTGCTTCTTCACTGGCATGTTTCAGAACCTCGTCCTTTAGGGATACACCCAGGAAAAAGTCAATGATCTCAGACTCCTTAATGGGCAGGGAGAACAGGTAGATCTCCTCCAAGGACTTTATCTTCATGTCCTTAACCAGGCGGCCCAGCTTAGGGATGGCTGTCCACTCCTTGTCTTTAGCTTTACCTCCATGAGCCTGGTGGACTCCACCACGACCGCTGGCGATCCCTCCTCGGAAGCCACAGCGGCCTCCTAATCCTGTCTCTGGGCCCTCCCACTGCACTGGCCTCATCCTCCATTTGGTGTTTTCCCAAAGGTGAAGAAGAAGCATATACAGACTTCTGATTGTGGATGAAGCTTTCTAAAATTAGTGTGTCAATACCTGACATACATGTTTGGAAGTCAGGACGATTAGCAAGAGCGGTGTAGGTTTTAGGACCTATCGGGCTTGCCTGCAAGCACCTTTACGTAATCTCTGAGCCGTCTGGACAGCTTTTTGGGTTTTTGTTTTTATTTTTTTAAAGACAGTGTGTCAGCTTCCCAAGTGCTAGGGTTCCAGAGACACTTTACACAGTCTGGTGTTAAAGCCTTCTTCAGAGGGTTCTCTCCAATAACTTGTGTTTCTTCCCTAGATGCCACAGCTTCTACAGCAAGCGCTACTCTCGGGCCCTGTACTTAGGTGCCAAGGCCATTCAGCTAAATAGCAACAGTGTGCAAGCTTTATTACTCAAAGGAGCAGCGCTTAGAAACATGGGGAGAGTCCAGGAAGCTATCATACATTTTCGGGAGGCCATAAGGCTTGCGCCTTGTCGCTTAGACTGTTATGAAGGTAAGATGGGGACCTGCCACTGTGGCTGTAGGCCTGACAGCTGCAGCCTGGTGGAAGGTTTTGTTGGTCAGAGCTTGCTGGCTCTGTTGTGTATTAGAGTCATGGCAGCTGGGGAAAAGCAAGCAGCTGTAAACCCACACTGAGTTTCTCCAGCATTGATAGATGAGTTGTTTTTTAAAACTTTTTTTATTGTTAATATTTCTTTTGAGACTGGATGTCACTGCAGCCCAGCAGAACTGTGCCAGGTTTAGCAACATTTGGTGACTGAGTCACTGACACTAAAATAGCTCTTACAAGATTCTGTTCCCCTAAAACATTTTTACAGGAATTTAAAAATAAGCTCAGTAGTCTGTCTCGTAACAGGAAGATGAGTTCAAATTTGAAGAGAAAATTTGAAGTCAAGAAAAAGAAAAATCTGCTTATATAGCGAGAGGGCTCTCCTGGGTCATTCTTTACAGCCCCTTAGAACACTAGAATGGAGGACGGCACTGGGGCATGGGTACAGCTCGGGCGGAGCACGGGAAGGGGCTGTGGGCCATCCTGTCTGGCATCTCTGCTCCTTGTTTTTCAGGTCTCATAGAGTGTTACTTAGCTTCAAACAGCATTCGAGAAGCAATGGTGATGGCCAACAATGTTTACAAAACTCTGGGTGCAAACGCTCAGACGCTTACCCTGTTAGCCACCGTGTGTCTGGAAGATCCAGTGACACAGGAGAAAGCCAAAACTTTGTTAGATAAAGCCCTGGCGCAGAGGCCGGACTATGTCAAGGCTGTGGTGAAGAAAGCAGAGCTGCTCAGTGAGTGCCACACTTGTGTGTTCTCAGATGTCCTCACCCTTGACACCCACGTCTCCTCCCTGAAGATAGATCTATTACAGCCACATGTGGCTTAGACCTGCTTGGGTTGGCTTAAACCAGCTAACATCACTTGGTAGCTATTGAGTTCATGTCTGGTTTTGTTTTGAACTAGTTTGGTCTGATACAGCAGAGTTCAGTCAGTGTGAATAGTTCTGAGCTATCAGGATTCTCTTAGTTTTGTTCTTCTTGCTTGTGGCATATTCATAAGTTTGTATGATGCTATGAAGAGGGAATTCTGGCTCAGGGTTCTAGTGCAGGGCCATTGGCCTCATCTGGTGCTGGGCTTCTTGATAGCATCCAGAGTCCAGAGGCAGCACAGGGCATCATACGAGTAGGGGCATTTGTCCTGATCCACAAGAAACTCCTGTGCTTTTGCTAGTTTGGAAATAAAATTGAATTTATTTTTTTCTATTTTGTTAAGTTTAAGAGTATATTTATGCCGGACAGTGGTAGCGCACGCCTTTAATCCCAGCACTTGGGAGGCAGAGGCAGGCGGATTTCTGAGTTTGAGGGCAGCCAGGGCTACACAGAGAAACACTGCCTGGGGGGGGGGGAGAGTATATTTATGCTGAGCAGTGGTGGTGCTGCCTTCAGTCCCAGCATTTGGGAGGCAGGTGGATCTCTGTGAATTTGAGGCCAGCCCAGTCTACAGAGTGAGTTCTAGGACAGCCTGTCTGCACAGAGCACAGGTTCAGTGGCTTTGGTAAAGATGCCACTAATACTGACGACGTCAGGTCAGTCCCCAGGACCTATATAATAAGAGAGGCAACTCCCACAGACTGTCCTCTCACCTTCACCCATGTGCTGTGTGTGGCATCCTCGTCCCCTCCATAAAAATAATGTAACACGGTTTTGTTTTTTGTTTTCTTTTTCTTTTTCTTTTTCTTTTTTTTTCGAGACAGGGTTTCTCTGTGTAGCCCTGGCTGTCCTGGAACTCACTCTCTAGACCAGGCTGGCCTCGAACTCAGAAATTGCCTGCCTCTGCCTCCCAAGTGCTGGGATTAAAGGCATGTGCCACCATTGTCCGCCATGTAACACGTTTTTTAAAGATGCAATACTCATGTTAATTTCCGAGTGAAATAGAGACCACATGCACATATGCCCCTTTTAAGCCCTGCAGCACCCCTTTGAGAGTGTCTCCAAGAAAGCTGTCATATCATAGTGGGTATGACTGTGCACTAGCAGAACAGTGAAGATTGTCTTTCTTTGTAGGCAGGGAACAGAAATATGAAGATGGAATTGCTCTGCTGAGAAATGCGCTGGCCAACCAGAGTGACTGTGTCCTGCATCGGATCCTGGGGGACTTCCTAGTAGCTGTGAACGAGTACCAGGAAGCAATGGACCAGTACAGTATAGCACTGAGGTAGGTGCTCAACCTCCATGGGGAGGTCAAGAGAGGAGGCAGGGCCCGTGTCGCAGTTGTGCAAACACGAGTGCCCACAGTTGAAGGCAGGATGACAATATAATGAGAAAGGAGGTATTTGTGGGTTCCTGACTCCCGACATACTTACTTAAAGCATATTAGCAGAATTCAAGATGCTCATTCTTCTTCAGCCCACATAAGAGTAACACCCAGACTGATTTGTACAGATCTCCTGTGCTTGCCCACACTCCATGACTTCATAGGGTTATGCCTAGTATATTTTACATTCTGCTTTTTAAAATCTAAGTATTGCTAAGTATGTTCCTGTGTTTCTCTCTACTGTAATAATTAAAAACTTAAATTCTGAAGTTTGAATACAGCTTTTACCTATCATCTTGGTCAAAATACTAAGCAATTTCCTTGTCTGTACCTTCTTCATTGGGCATTAATTAGGGGTATCAAGATTCAGAAGGTAATGGTGCTTGCCACAGAATCCTAGAGACCCAAGTTCAATTCCCAGAACCCATGTAAGGGTTGAAGGAGAGAACGGACTCCAAGATTGTCCTCTGACGTCCGCATGCATGCCATGGCTTTTACACAATGCACAGACAAATGTGTGTGCGTACACAATAATGATATAGTTAAATTTTTTAATGTAAATTTTTAAAGAATTATTTATATATATGAATACGCTGTAGCTGTCTTCAGACATACCACAAGAGGCATCAGATCCCATTACAGATGGTTGTGAGCTGGGAATTGAACTCAGGACCTTTGGAAGAACAGTCAGTGTTCTTAACTGCTGAGCTGTCTCTCCAGCCCAATAAATTTAATTTTTAAGGTAAATAAATGGCTAGATGAGGATTGAGAGTATTCAGTAGAAAGCTTTTTGCACTGTGCCTGATGTGTAGTAAGTAATAAATACAGGTATTTGTATGCACTGTGCCTGGTGTGTAGTAAGTAATAGATACAGATATTTGTACTGCTTACTACAGAAGTGATTCCTTGAGACTTGCAAGTATGTCTTAGGCAAGGAGCTGTCCTCATCAGGTGTCACATGGATCTGTTCAACTTGTCCAGGAGATAGTCAAGGCAGTGCTTTTGAGCACTCAGTGACACTCAGTACTTGGAACCCTTCTAGCAGTGTGGAAGCCTCTGTGTAGACAGAGTCTCGTGGAAGGATTGGGTACAGAAGAGATGTTACAGACTCCACTGTGTCTGTGAATGAGAAATCAGACAGCAAGTTTCCTTAGGGATGTGTGCTGACCCACAGACTGCCTGGGCGGAGAGACTGTTGGTGCCTGGGGACTTGCTGTAGCGGCACAGAGTGCTTGCCTAACATGTGCAAGACCTGAGCTTTAGTCTCCAGGACTTTTTTTTCTTTGAAAGATTTCTTAGGAGCCAAATAAATGAGGATTCTGGGGCTCTGGGCTTCGTGGGGTTGCTACTAATGAAAATGCTTTGGTTGGTCCTGGCTCTATCCTCAGGACTAAAGAATCTGTTCCGTAGTGTAGCATGATGGATGGCTATAATGCAATAAAGAACATCTCTCCCTCTCTCTCTCTCTCTCTCTCTCTCTCTCTCTCTCTCTCTCTCTCTCTCTCTCTCTCTCTCACACACACACACACACACACACACACACACACACACACACACACACACAGAAGAACAACTTGCCTGAGGCAGTACCTAAGGCTGGCCTTGGTGTTCTGATCCTGTTTCCCTCCTGGATATGCTGGACTGTGTCCTGTGCCTGGCTGTGAGCACCGGGCCTCCTGTTAGTACCTCTCCTCTTTCCCATCTTGCCACTGCCTCCAGCTAGTGCTAGTGAAGTTAGAATTTTTAATTGCCATTTTTAAAATGAACTGTTTATTAATTTGTTTTATGTAGATGAGTGTTTTGCCTGCATGTCTGTGAACCATGTATGTTCCTGGTGCCCAGAGAGGCCAGAGGATGGCATCAGATACTTGAGAACTGCATGAGTCACCATATGGGTGCTGGGAACTGAACCCAGCAACAAATGCTCTTTAACCACTGAGCCACCTTTCCAGACCCTTGAAGTTAAAAATTCTAAAACTTAGAACAATGTCCCCTTTCATCTCTGATGGATTCCCTGGATCCAGCCATGGCAGCCGCAGTTGTGCACAGCATCCCTGACCTAGTCATCTCACTGCTGGGCCAGCGCAGTGACAGTCCCAAGAAGCGGGACAGAGACTCAGGCCTCTCCTCTGTTTTGTTGTTCCTTAGTTTGGACCCCAATGACCAGAAGTCTCTCGAGGGGATGCAGAAGATGGAGAAAGAGGAGAGTCCCACGGATGCCACTCAGGAGGAAGACGTGGACGACATGGAGGGGAGTGGGGAAGAAGGGGACCTGGAGGGCAGCGACAGTGAGGCAGCCCAGTGGGCTGACCAGGAGCAGTGGTTTGGCATGCAGTGAAGTCACAGTGGCAGCCCCTGGTGTTCCTAGAGTGACAGATGCTGTCGGAAGTGCGCTCACAGCAGGGCTCCCCGCCCGTTTGGTCGAGTTGTAGTCGGGACTGATGTCTACCTGTCTGTTCTGCTGAGGACTGAGTGGTCCAAGCTGCAGACTCACCATTCTGGATGGTTCTGATGGACCCAATGGAAGACACTTTTTTCTCTCTTGGAATAGATATACAGGACTGAGCCATCCTCTTAAGGGCACATGCACCCGGGTAGCCCTGTCAGGTAGTCTGGTCCTGGTCCTGCCACACTCCCCTGTAGTGATGGCATTCTGGATGTGCTTACTGTGCCCACGGACTGCAGAGCAGCACTTGGCCTCAGTGGGCAGATCTGAGAAGCAGAGGATGGGAACATGGTCACACACAGGACAGGCTCAACTAATAAAACTGTTTAGTGTGGTGTCACATGTCACAGTGGACACCCTTTGAGACTCTTCCTTTTTCCTTGTCAGAGGCAGCCATGTAGGCCTAGACAGTTTGATATAAATATACTCTCTTTTCTCCCATGTGCTGGGAGGCAGAGCCCTAACCTGGTCACCTGGAGTCAGCCTGGCTCTTTACTGAGTCCCTGAGGGCAGGGTCTGCTTTCAGCATCTGCCTGGAGTATCCATCACTCAGCTACTGGGAACAGGTCAACTCGCCCATCATCCTGCATCCTGCGTCCTGCAGTTTTGATGCCTTTCATGATGCAGATCAAGGTGCTAGGGACGTGAGAGATTGATTGTAAACAATCAGTAGTCAATTTCAGAACATTGTCAGTGCAGTGAGAAGTGGGCCAGGTAGTCTGGTGGAGGAGACACATTCCAGAAGCCTGCACGTGGGAGGCAGAGGCATGTCAGTCAGTTCAGATGTGCTGGGCTATATATAGCAAGATACCTTAAGTTACATGATAAACTAAGTGGACCAGGTCTCATGAAAGCGTGTCAGTGTGAACTTCAGCTGTCCTGCGCCGCCTCTGCGGCTCCCTTTAGCAGCACGTAGGTGGTGCTTTTCCTGACTTGGCCCACCAGCAGCCCCACTGACCATCAGTACTGAAAGAGAAGGCAAAACCCTTTCAGCCACAGATTGAACCCAGCCCACCCTCCTGTCTTCTTGCCAGGCTGAATTCCTACAGGTCAGGATGGATCCCCAGCTCCCTTCAGTGTGCTGGAATTCCTCCCCTTATTGCACGTCACTCATTGCTACTGGGAGCCCTCCCTCCACTCCGGCAGCACCCAGCCACACCCCTCAGTGCACCTTAAACTGAAGTGGAAAGGAGTGCAGAGACCACGTGGTTTGGAAGCACCTCTCGGGAGTGAAGTTACTTGGCCCTTTCAAAGGATATAGAGTGTTGGCTTTTCCATGGTCACAACATCAGAATTGGGAGCCCTGTGGCTGTCCACTTGAACATCTTTCTAGGAAACCAGGATAGCCTGAGTGGAGGTGTCCTTGAACATGCATGAGTGCCACAGGGACCTTGTGGCTTTAGTGTGCCAAAGCTGGGGTGAAGTGTTGGTGCGCTTGTCCCTCCCACCTCCAGTGCTGGGCAGCTGCTGTGGATGCTTACTGAGTCTGCAGCCTCTGACTCCAGGGCTTAGGATTCTGCAAGCATGAGACCCTGGCACAGCACTCTGTTGCTGCCTCAGTCACTGTTGCTGTGAAGAGACACCGTGGGCATGGCAAACGTTAGGAAAGCAAACGTTTAATGTGGGTTTGCTGACAAGGTCAGTCCATGACTGTCATGGCAGGCAGTGTGGCAGCATTCGGGCAGGTTTCTGATACTTGGCTCGTTTTATTTATCGTATATTTTTGAGACAGATCTTGCTGTGTAGACCAGCAGTTCTGGAGAGCTATATCTTGATCCATAGGCGGAGAGTGAGCTTGGGCCCAGCATGTGTTGCCTCCAACAAGGCCACACCTAATCAGTTCTTCCAAATAGTGCCATTCCCTGGTAACTGAGCATTGAAATACATGAGCCTATGGGGCCATTCCTAGTAAAACCACAACAGATACCGTAGGCCAGATGCCAGCAACTAATATTCACCAGTGGGATCTGTAGCCCTGCCCTTCCCATGGGCTTCTCCCCACTGCTGAGTCCCTGCTGGGCCTAGGGGTCTGGTACATGGGCCCCGCAGGCCCCATCATAGCCACACACCTTTTTCTGGGCCTGCCTTGGGAACACAAAAGCAGCTTCAGCTTCCGCCCTGTCTAACTAGCCTCACACTTGGGCATGGTTCTCAGCACCACAAACTTTGAGGTCTGGGACCCTGGACTGAGGAGTAGGCATTTTTGCTATGTCCAACTTCCTGTTTTAGCAAGCTAACCGAACTTGGGCTTAACTTCAGAGAGTCCTGGAGCTCCACCCTGTAGCCATTTGTGCTGGGGGTTGGGGGGGGGGGGAGTGGGCTTTAATTGGCCTCGCCTGTGGCATCTGGGTCTTACAGCTTAAACCCAGCTCACCGGGGCAGGCCTGGGCCGGTAGCGGCACACTGTTGCTGCCAGCATAAATTCAGCATGGTCACTACAAGCTCTGCTGAGACCAGTTCTCAGGGACCGAGTCATTTGCTGATGACAGACGCAGGCCAGACTGGACATAGACCTCACCGTGGCCTCTGGGGAAGCTGCTGGGTTAAGCTTTGTGTTCAGACTGTCCACCCCACCCAGGAGCCTCCTTCCCCTGGGGCAGAGGGTGAGGTGTCAGCTGCCACCACTTTCTTGGGGAAGTAGAGGGGGCACAAAGGGCTGGCTTTTGCCATCAAGCTCCCTCCATGCCTGAATCAGCAGTAGACGTGCCCAGCATACTTAGAGGCCGAGGCCAGGGCCTGAGCATGGGGTTTGCCTAGACTCTTAAATGTTCGTCATTGGCAGAGCACCTGCAAGTCCAAGAAGCATCCAGAACTTTACAGATTGCCTTCCTTAGTGGCCATCAGTAGGAAAAGATGATTGCTAAGTAACAGTATCACTCTGTTGGTAGGATGGAAAAGGCGTGGCCATGTGGAAAAGTCTGGTGGACCCAAAGTTTCAACACTTGCACCCCCATTCCAGTTTTGGGTAAATGCCCAAAGCAATAAAAGCTCATACAGGGACGACACCTGCGTTCACCATTGACAAGAGGTGGAAACAACCCAGGCTTCCAGTGTGTGCAGTGTGTGTGCGCAGGATATGGTGTGGCTGCGAAACTGAAAGCACGAGTGCACTTTTGAGAATGTTACACTAGAGGAAAGTACCCACTCACAGGCAAGTGATACAGTGGTTCTGCTCATCCCAAGCACCTGGAAGAGCCAAAGCCCTCTCACTGGGCAGGGGGAAGAGCAGCAGCTGGGATGCTTCAGTGGCTGTTCCACAAGAATGATGCTCAGGCCGGGCGGTGGTGGCGCACGCCTTTAATCCCTGCACTTGGGAGGCAGAGGCAGGTGGATTTCTGAGTTCGAGGACAGCCAAGGCTACTCAGAGAAACCCTGTCTCGGAAAAAAACAAAACAACAAAAATAATGATGCTCAGGCCTATGAAAATGCTTTGAAAAAAGCAGTTAAAAGTAAATTAGATATTTTCACCCCTGAATGTAGAGAGATAACTTGTGATCCCCCAGCTAAACCATTAATACAATCTGTGAAATGAAACATCTGTGCCTAGCACACACTATGCAATGAAAACCCAGGCTCTGCTGGACCTGGGTCTCTTGGGCTATTCTTTCCCCTGGCTACATTTGTTATGTGGTGTGCAGAGCCCCTGTGTGGCCCTGTGCTGTTGCTGGATGCTTGTCTTCAGCCTGTGATGTCAGAGACACTTTCTAACAGCCCCAGAACAGGAGAAGGTCATATACGGGCTGGTATATGCTATGTATGTTGGCAGTCACTCTCAGGTGACACACTAGAACCCTTGCTGTCTCAGCCTTCCTTGCTTAGGGTTCACCAGGCATTTAATGTGTGGGCCTCTGGGCTGGCACCAGCCCAACCCTGAGGTCACGTGCTGTGGCTCCCAGAGCATGGTCCTCGACCCAAGATACCTCTCGCCCTCAATGCTCTGGCATTGTCTTCTGAAGAGTTGTCATGCGCAGCCTTGCTGCACTCAGGCTGCCAGCCAGTCTGGCCAGGGTGGTGTCATCTTGAGACCGGTTCTCCCACCGCTTAGATCTTTAGAGCCTGTCTTTATAAACAGCCCTCTGGCGGCTTCTCTTAGCTCCCAGCTTTTCCTTCTTTGGGTAAATCCCTAGTCGCCTGTTGCAGAGTGTGGAGTGATCCTTCTTGGAACTTTCCAGGGGGCTGGCCAGATGTCCACTCTATAAGAATATGGTAGCCTAGGCTGGACCTGTCTGTCCCCTCCTGTCCTGTTCCAGTTGTCCCATCTCCCTGTAGGTACTCAAGCTTTAGGTTGGGGTTACAAGCGAGGACCCTAGCTGAAATGGCAGCCGTTCCTTGCTGGTGTAGGGAGCCGGCTGGTGGTGACTTGTTTTCTCAGGCCTGGGGGTCACGATGATACTTCCTTGTGCCCAGCTCTGCCGTGGAAGAACTCATTCCCCCAAGGTGGTGCTAAAGTCAGACCACCTCGCCAAAAGGCTGAGGGGTGACTCCTGGATATGTGTGTGGGGAAGGCTCCTCCTTCCTTTCTGCTCTCTGCCAGGGCCTTAGGTTCTCTGTGTCTAGGTCCCCTCTGCCTGTCCCCTCTGAGTATCAGCACATCCCTGGAGGCCTCGGCTACAGCATGTGGCTGGTCCTTTGGGGGTTTGTGGACATGATCTGTAGGCCGGGTCTGCTTTGGGAAAGGCTCAGATCTCCTTGCACTTTAGGATGCTGCCTTTAGCCAGACCCAAGGCCTGCAGAACCTGAGTTTTGCAACAACTCATACCAACCCCTCAGCACAAAGTGCTGCCTCTGCCCACAGACAGAAGGGTTGGGTTGGTTTGGTTTGGTTTTTCGAGTCAGGGTTTCTCTGTGTAGCTCTTGGCTGTCCCGGAACTCACTCTGTAGACCAGGCTGGCCTCGAACTCAGAAATCCGCCTGCCTCTGCCTCCCAAGTGCTGGGATTAAAAACGTGTGCCACCATTGCCCGACCCCTCCCCATGCCTTTTAATCTGCTACCTGTATCTTGGAGTCCTTTGCTTACAACCTTTGAGGCAAGGAATTAATTTATGTCTTTTTTAAAAGAGATTTTAATGGGGGTGGGAGGATTTTGGGCCAGGCAATGGCGATGTATGCAGTTAAATCCAGCACTCAGGAGGTAGAAGCAGGTGGATCTTATGCAGCACACGATTCCCGAAAAGTGCAACCAGCCTTCTGTACCGAGCTATTTTAGGCAGAATGTGCATCATTCACTGCTCCTTGATTACTTTTCAGGTCTTGTATTTTTCCATGGTTTGGATTCCAACCTGTAGACTTTGACCCCTTTAGGGGTGTTGAATGACCCTTTGACAGGAGTCTTCTAAGACTGCCCTGCATATCAGATGTTAAAATTTATAACACTAGGAAAATTGGTTTATGGACATAGTAACATTAATTTTATAGTTGGGTGTCATCATATGAGGAACTACATTAAAGTGTCACAGCATTAGGAAGATTGAGAACCATTGCTCCAGATCTTGGTTATTGGTGGCAGACAATTATTTCCAGTCTTTGCAAGCCAATAATGTAGTGGGAAGCCGGGCATGGTGTGCTGACTTGGGAGGTGGAGGCAGGTTCAGCTGTACACTGAGTTTGGGCCAGAGCCTGCCTGGGTTCTGAGGCTCTACCTAAACTTAAATGATTCTTGTCTAGACATATTTAGGAACTGTAAAGTGTTGGGTATAAGCACTTAAAAACAGAGCTGAAGCTGGGCGTGGTGATGCATCCCTTTAATTCAGCACTTAGGATGCAGGGACAGCCTTTGAGTTTGAGCAAATCTGACTTAAGTTTTAGACCACAGTATGACAGGCTTTTTTTTTTTTTTTTTTT
>JADRCD010204840.1:1631-16734 GCA_019843815.1 Montemys delectorum | reverse complement strand
GGTGGAACCTCACTCTTGAGTGGAGTGTGAGCCTCCATTGTTGCATCTTCTTCCCTTGGCGCCAGACTTCTGGAAAAGTCCTTTATAACTTCACCTTTCCTTGACATTTCCTTTCTCCATCATTGCTGTTCTATATGCATTTTCTGGAAGTTCTCTATTGAAACTTTCTCTTACGTCTGGCTCTTTCGCAAAAGGCAGTTTCTGAGAATCCCCTTGGCTCCAGCTTAGCTTGCCACCTTACACCCTCCCAACCCTTCCAAATGCTGGACCATAGCAGGCAGGGGATGCTGGACGGCAGCGGTCAGGAGGGACCTGCTGCCCCTATACTTTCTCAGGCAGCCATCTCCACTGCTTGGGAAGAAAAGAACACACCTGATCTTCAACAAGACTTTTCACCCTATATTGTGCTGTGGCTCCACACTTGCCTGAGACTTTGGAGGGAGGCAGAGCATCCATCACAGTTTTGTATGGAGCCCGGCCCTTGGTGTAAGTTTGAACCTTGGCCTTCCTAGTCTATGCTGCAAAGTCACAGTACATCTCTTCTCTGCCTCCTCAAGTCTCCATCTCCACTATCAATTTGTGAGGCCCCTTATCTCTTGCCTGAAGCCAGAGAGCCTGGCTATCTGCCTTGATTTCTTTCCCTGATGTGGGCAGATGCATGCTATTGATCCTCCCTCACCTGCACCCACTGTGCCTTGGGAGCCACTTTCAAAATGACTTTCCCAGGCTCAGCCCTTGCCTGGAGCTGTGGCTTTGCCTCTTGGAAGGCCATGGATGAAAGACTGTCCCCAGGACCCAGTGCAGTGAGCAGTGAGAACCCACCTTGTCCTTCAAGGTCCATGTGGCTCCTGTGAGATGGTACTAACACCTGATCCATTCTAATGATGAGGGGACCCCCTGGCAGAGGCTGTGGACATAAGTCCAAATACAGCACCCCAACTTGTGAAAGAAATTCTGAACCTTTTTACCAGGCTGCTGCTGCTTCTAGCTCTCAAGTGCATCCTCGGTTCTGCCTCTTATCTATGTTATTTTTTTGTCTTGTGCCAGGCAGGAAAATCCCCTTCGAGGGTGAAGGGGAAGGGAGGAGAAGAATGGAACTAATCAGTCCCATGGCCTCCAAGCAGGGCGGTCATTATCAGAGCGAGACTGGAATGCCTGGAGCAGCATCCTATCTGCATGTGGAATAGGTGAAGACCGCCTGAATAAGAAAAACTGAGGGTTGCTTTATTCTCTAGAGCAAGACAATCAGGCCCTTTGCCTCTGAAGATGAGTGGAAAGCTTTGCCATGGACAGAAGACACCAGGTGTGTCTTAGTAAGGGGGTGCCATCCTGGGGAAAGAGGGTCCCTAGAAGTAGGTGGCCCATGTGATTAAATAGGGAAGCATACCCGACAGTCTCAGGGTGACCCTAAATGAGACAGAGGCAGGGATAAATACAAGTAGGAATGTTTGTCTCCACAGGGGTCAGTGATAGGCAATCTTGAATCCTCACGGGAGAGGATTAAAAGTGTGTACCACCAAGGCTAGACAATTTAGAACTTCTGACCATCTTGCCTCCATCTCCTGAGTACTGGGATAACAGGTGGGCACAGCCCATGGTTTATTAGGTGCTGGGGATCCCAGAGCATCAAGCATGATGGGTAAGCACTCTTTCTTCTCTCACAGAAAGGATTACAGGAGTGGGCATTTTGACCCATGCATGAATTCCAGCACTCCGAGACAGACAGGAGGAACTCTGTGAGTGTGAGACCAGTCTGATCTACATAAGTTTCAGACTAGCCAGGGCTGCATAGAGAGACCCTGTCTTAAGGAAAGAAATGGAAAGAAAAGAAAAAGAAAAGAAAAGAAAAGAAAAGAAAAGGAAAGGAAAAGTCGTTCAATGTTGTCTTTGATTGCATAGTAGTAAAGTTTGAGGCTAGCCTGGGCTATGTGATTCTCTGTCACAAAACAAAATGACCTAAGCTTCCTATGCTAGCCACACCCAAAGTCTGAGCTCCAACCCTCATCATGCGACTCAACCCTGTGATCGTACTTAGGTTTCTTAGCAGCCCTTTGAGATATACCTGCAGAAGTCAGAGATAGATAGATAGACAGTGACAGAGAGAGAGAGAGAGAGAGAGAGAGAGAGAGAGAGAGAGAGAGAGAGAATATGCAGGTGCAAAGAAGAGAGAGTGTCAATCAGGGTTTCAGGGATAAGCTGAGCTCCCCACAACCCAAAGGCCCTCCCACATGTACCTTGGAATACCTTGGTGTGCCAGGGGAGGCCAGGGAACGAATAAGAGGCTGGCGCTACTAGATAGAGCATTTCAAACAGTAAAACAAAAGAGAGAGGAGATCTGGTGCCCAGAGCTTAAGAGGTAGCCACAAGGCAGGGCAAGTGTGGGGTAGGTGTTGGGTTACCCTTCTCAGGTATGGTGGCAGCTTTCAGGTCTGAATGAGCCAAGATCAAATACAAATGTATTCTAGGCTGACAAAGGAGTCCTTCTCCCAATTCCTGAAGGTCACTTTAGCCAATATACCTTGTTTATTTGACCTAAAAGTGAGCCTCTTTGTCCTCACCTGGTCCCCAGGTGAGCAGTAACTGCCCTCTGAGGTTAGCAAAGAAGGATCCTGAGATGAGCAAGGACATGTGGACAGCCAGGGTGGGTCTTAGGTGTGCTGGTTATTTATTTATTTTTTGTCAACTCAGTACAAACTAAAGTCACCTGAGAAGAAGGAACCTCCATCGATTCAGCAGGCCTCTGGAAACATCTGTGGGGGTATTTTTGTGATTGATGATTGTTGTGGGCGGTCCACAGAGCACCTGAGCAGTGCCACCCCTGGTAGGTGGTCCTGGGCTGTATAAGAAGCAGGCTGAGCGGTCATGGAACTTGAATAAGTAAGGCAGATTCCTCTAGCTCTGTTTCAGATCCTGCCCTGACTTCCCTCGATGATGTAGCATGAACTGTAAGCTGAAATAAGCCCTTCCCTCTCTTGTCTGTTGTTTGAAAGAACACTGTGACCAGGGCAGCTTATGGAAGGAAGGGTCTATGTTAGGCTTAAGATTCCAGAGGGTCGTACCAGTCCCATAACACCCAGAGGAAGCTCCACTCCCAGGCGCTCTGACACGCCCAGGATCAGAGGTGAGGAGGACACAACATCTGTCCCAACACCAGGAGTAACTGGGACCAGCAGGACCAGGCACAGGAACTCCCAGCCCAGTGGCTCAGGTTCCTTCTGGTCTGTCTGGGGGCAGAGGGGCTGGTGCCCTGAGCAGACCTTGGGCACAAGCTCCTCAGCCAGTCCCACAACACCCAGAGGAAGCTCCACTCCCAGGTGCTCTAACAAGCCTAGGCTCACAGGATCCCAGAATCACAGGATCACAGAAACAGCTTGACTCTGAGGAGTTCTGACACAACCAGGATCACAGGAAGGACAGGCTCCAGTCAGATTTAGCAAGGGTAGGTAGCACTAGAGATAACCAGATGGTGTGGGGCAAGCTTAAGAATATAAGCAACGCAAACCAAGGTTCCTTGGCATCATCAGAACCCAATACTCCTACCATAGCAAGTCCTGGACACACCATCACACTGGAAAAGCAAGACTCAGATCTAAAATCACTTCTCATGATGATGATACAGGACTTTAAGAAAGACATAAATAGCACCCTCAAAGAAATACAGGAGAACACAGGTAAACAACTAGAAGCCCTTCAAGAGGAAACACAAAAATCCCTTAAGGAACTACAGGAAAACACAATCAAACAGGTGAAGGAAATGAGCAAAACCATCCAGAATTTAAAAATGGAAATAGAAACAATAAAGAAATGAAAAAGAGAGACAACCCTGGAGATAGAAATCAGGAGTCATAGATGCAAGCATCACCAACAGAAAACAAGAGATAGAAGAGAGAATCTCAGGGGCAGAAGACACCATAGAAAACATTGACACAACAGTCAAAGAAAATGCAAAAAGCAAAAAGGTCTTAACCCAGAACATCCAGGAAATTCAGGATGGAATGAGAAGACCAAACCTAAAAATAATAGGTATAGAAGAAAGTGAGACTCCCAAGGTAATGGGCCAGTAAATATCTTCAACAATATTATAGAAGAAAACTTTCCTAACCTAAAAAAAGAGATGCTCATGAACATACAAGAAGCCTACAGAACTCCAAATGACTGGACCAGAAAAGAAATTTCTCCCATCACATAATAATAAAAACACCAAATGTACTAAACAAAGAAAGAATTTTAAAAGTAGTAAGGGAAAAAGGTCAAGTAACATATAAAGGCAAGCCTATCAGAATTATACCAGACTTCTCACCAGAGACTATGAAGTGTAGAAGATCCTGGGCAGATGTCATACAGACCCTACAAGAACACAAATGCCAGCCCAGGCTACTATACCCAGCAAAACTCTCAATTACCATAGATGGAGAAAACAAAATATTCCATGACAAAACCAAATTTACACAATATCTTTCCACAAATCCAGCCCTACAAAGGATAGTAGATGGAAAACATCAACATAAGGAGCAAAACTACACCCTAGAAGAAGCAAGAGAGAAATCTTTCAACAAATCTACACAAACCTAATTCCACCTCTTACAACAAAAAGAACAGGAAGTAACAATTACCTTTTCTTAATATCTTAATATGAAAATTAATATTATCAACATATCCTAAGCGACTGAAATCCAAAAACATGAGGAATTAGAGAGTTGTTGATTGTCATCCAATGGTCTCTCTAATTTGGTAATTGGAGAAATAGGTCCAATATTGTACAATCCATATACACTTTCAGCTTGTTTGTTCATGACAGTGTCTTGTTGTGTACAACATAATGGTCTTGAGATCTTGCTTCTCCTATCTCAGCCTCTCTATTAGTAGTATTATTTCATGTTTTTAAATTATACCATGATTTTCAGAACAGCTTACATATTTTAAAAGTATTTATATACCCAAAAGAAATGTAGACAATTAAACTGGGAGGGAGCTTGTAAGAGAACAACAAAGAGTGAGACTGAATGCTTTGCTTGAGGTTTGTAACTCTTGTATCAAGTTTGAAGAAGAAGACCTTATAAGTTACTCTTTCTATGAGATGAATGCTTTGCCAAATTATCATAGCAAATGAACCAGATTCTTATCCTCACCTAATGTCTGTGCTATCCTCTAAGCAGAACCATTGTTCACTGAAACAGTTGGTGAATTACTTTATGGATAGACCATCTTAATATCTACACCATTTCTCAAATGAATGTAACCTGTTCTCTGTGGGCTGAAATTAAAGTCAAATAGCTTTGACCATAGCAGGAAGTCTGTATCCAAAATCGTGCCTACAATTCATTTCTTGGTGTAGCAGAACTGTCAACTCTCAGCTTAACTACAATGGAGGTAAAATCCTTTGGTGTTGTGAGGGTCATTGAAGTACAGCCTTATTACAATGAAATCCAATGTCTAAAAATTGTTCTTATTTTGGGCTTATACCACAGTAAGAGCCAAGATTTTAAGCTCTACTAAATACAAAACAAACAAACAAACAAACAAAAAGACTTTATCTATTTATGTCCATTTAAGACAATACTAGTAGTGATGTATTATTTTCAAATATACAGTTAATATGTTTGGAGTTATTTAAAATTTATATTGAGAAAAATGTATGTATTTTCGGTATTGCTGTAAACAAGTACCTACATAAGACTGTTAAATTGATTGTTGTTTTATATCAAACAATTTTTATAAAACTCATTTTTATTGTTATAATATTTTATAAATTTTAAGGAATATGACAAAAAGATATTGTAGGTATTGAAGGGGGTCTCTGGGAGGAGTTGGGGTACAAAATGGAAACAAGAATGTGATTTACTTCTATTTACTTAAAATATGTTTTTAAATCTTAACAAATTCAGATAAATTGAAATCATGTAACTTTCTCATCATAATGCAATAAAAGTTTAAAAAAAACTTAAACTAGAAAGAATGATAAGTGTTTTAGCACAGAAATATGTTTAACATGATTACTAACTGTACACATATATTGAAATATTACACAGCATACCAACAATGTTTATTATTGTGTTTACATGTGTCAGTTAAATAAATTTAATTAAATAAAAGAAAAAAATGTTAGATAAAACCACAAGTCACAAGAAAATCTACAATGTACAAGATAATGCTTCTTTGTCTAAGCATTGTTTACATTTTTAAAAAATTAATATTAATTATAAAAATAAACAAAATTTTATTATAAAAAAAAAGAATTCAGAGGGCTTGGGTCAGTAATAGCCAAGCAGAGGTATGGCGACCAGAACAGCTGAGAGCTCATGTCTTGAACCACAAAAACCACAGAAAGCAGAGAGAGTACCCTGGAAACCACACACAGCTTGCCCCCCACCACCACCACTCTTCTTGGTAAGGTCTCCTAGGCTTCTCCAAATATCAGCAGCTAGGGACCAAGTATCCAGATGCCCGAGACTTAGTGGGGACTCTTTTCCACACTGTGCTCTTCAAGTTGCTTTTGGCAATGGTGTTTTTACCACAGCAACAGGAGTCAAGCATTTCCATTTCAGAATGCCTGTGCTTCACCATTGGACCACAATGGCTTTCAACATCTGCTCTCAAAGATCCTAGCAGATAAGTCTGGTTTGGGCCCTGTGGGCTGTATGGTCCTCATGTGGCCCAGGACAGCCACAAACATGGGTCAACACAAAACTGTACATTTAAAGTATGTGTTGTCCCCCTCCAATCCCCCTCCCCAATTGCTTTGGTAACTTGATTGCATAATTCTTCAATGTGATCTTTATTTATTTATTTATGCAACACGAAAAGGTTGATTATACCCGCTAGACCTTGAACACTTCATGGAGTTGGACAACCATTGTCTATACATTGAAGAAGGTTTCCCAGGGGCCCCAGCCAAGTTGAAAAGGCTTTTGGGACACATGATTCCTGCTGAGGTTTTGGCCAAACTCTGTGAGATGAATATCAAAGGTCCAAAGGCTAGTGGCAAAGATACTGAGAGAGGTCACTAGATGAGGAATAAAAGGATGATGAGTCCAGTAGAATATTCTAGGCTGAGGTAGAGTGGTACCAAGAGGTCCACGAACAGCAAGTCCAGAAAAATCAGTTGTGAAGCCCAGCCTGGCCTGTCAGGCCTGCCTGGTGACTTAGGGATCGCCGCTCACCTCATGAACCCTGGAAACTCAGAGGCACTTTGATACTCGCTGCAGATCTCCCACCACCTTCAATTCGTCCTATCACAGAAGGTCCGTGACCTACAATGGCTCAAAGAAGGATTCTATAATCTCCAATGATAAAAAGCAATGCATATTCAGTAAAAAACTGAATTTAGCACTTTGTCTGCGTTTTTCCTGGACTAGCCATAGGTGGTACCAGGTTTTCTGGAGTCATGGAGCAGTGGTAGCAACTGCAGCCCCTGTTGTCCCAGATTATGAGGGAAAAGACACCAAGTAGTGCTGTGTGACTGAGCCATAGGATCAGGTGGGTCAGGTGAGTTACAAGGTTTTTGTTTATGCTATGTTCAACCCACCAAGGATTTTTTGAAATATGACACTCTCCCCGGTGGAGAGGCTTCTGTCTGGTGATTATCACTGTTATTGGGTTCAAGTATCATGTAGTTATTATCCAAATTAACGTTCTTGTGGGGTCTCCTTGGCAGATGTGTCCCCAGAGTGTGTTCCATACCCCTTACTCTCCCTGGTCCTTGTCTAGGGAGGTGCTGTCCTCTCTCTCTGAGCCCTACATCGTCAAAAGACCTTCACAAGCTGGCTGGCCTAACCTGCCTCCCCACATTCCTTCTCATTCATAGTCTGGAAACCCCCTCTCCCCCCCTTCCCCATCCTTCCTGGCTGGTGCCCTGACAGGCTGGTGCAGGCTGTCTCAGCATAAAGATGCATTACAATTCTAGTCCAAAAAGGTTTAGGCTGCAGGACCGTGAAACTGTCATTGGGAATCAGAGAAGGGCTGAAAAGACGCTGGTGCTCAGACAGGCCCTGGGCAGAGAGAGGCATAATAACATGCAGGGCAGATGCAGAGAAGGAGCCTGGGACATGTGGCCTGGCAGGTGACTCCATTGTTTCAGCCTGTTTCCTGATCTGATTTTCATGGTGGGGAGAGTAGACATTATCCTGGCACAACATAGTCTTCCTGAGGACAGATATCTTAAAGGAGCATGCCCTTGTCTCAGCTGGGGCCCTGCCTGGGCCTAGTTGCTTTCTGATCCTCTCTGCAGGTGTCTGCTTGTGGGTCTGGCTTAGCTCATCCCATCACAAGCCCAAGTGCTGCTTCTCCCCAGAGCCTTCCCTTTGCAGGATGGTAAACACGACCTATGCTTCCCACTCTTCCTTTCCCTTCCACACTCTTTCCTACCCAACAGCTTTAGGGCAGGTGTAAACATCTGTAACATTGGCTAGGAGGAGAACAGAGAGAGAGGCACTGATCAGAGAGATTTCCATATTTTGAATTTTTTGTCCAGTATCAAGTCCCACAGGCCATCAGACTGTCCCCCGAGTCCTCTCTGTTCAGTGACCACAAAGCTCTTTATTAACCATCCATGGAAGAAGCCATGTTATTGTTTACATACCCCTCGGTTCAATCCTATCTGCCTCCTGCACTATTTTTGCTTTTGGAGAAACTCTGGCCTTTTCTGAATGTTGCATCTATCTCCTCAAAGCCAGGCATGGCCTCAGAGCACCTACCCAAGGCACCTGCTTGCTTCCAGTGCTTGGCCATCCATGGGGTACGGCTGGGCTCTGGAGTCTGGTCCAGGTTTAAAGGCAGTGTCCATATATACAACATAGTCGTAGGGCTGCTGCTTTATTTTTTTGGTGGTGCTGGGGTTTAACCTAGGGCCTCATGCATGCAGGTCAATCAGTTTACTGCTGAGATGATTCCCAGCTTCAGCCTTTGGGTTCTAAGCAAACCGAGCCTGAGGCCAGGTCATGCTGCTTTAAGATATCTGACTGTCCTTGGGGATTCCAGGAGTCGGGAAGATGATTCATTTGTCTGAATTGAACGGTGGAATTGAATGGCATTCCCTTCCCCACTCTTTCAGTTGGTGGATGTTAAAAGTTCTGATGACCTTTGGTTTAGAAGCTGGCAGGTGGGTGGTGAGGCAATGGCTTGGCATTGGTTTATCCTGACCACACAACCAAAAATACTGTTGACTCTGGGTGGCTGTGGGGAGTGTAAGAGTTTCTCTGGCCACAGAAGAGACAGAACATGAAAAATCCGTGACTACCAGGAGCTGGGTGAAGCTTCTGCAGTTCTGGAGGTGGGTAGTCTGAGATCCAGGCAGGTTCTGTGTTTGGGGAGGGCTTTGGTTCAAAGACGGCACCTTCTGCTACATTATCCCATGGTACAGGGAGAAATAGCACCTTTCTGAGTTCCAACAAGGATATGAGGCCCATTCATAAGGGCTGCTCCCCTGAGACCTAACCACCCCTCTACCCACGTCCCTAAAAAGGCCCTACTCATAACACCAGCCCCTTAGGGTACTAGGATCCAAAGCATGCATTGGGGATAGATGCCTAGACCCTGGACTGTGGCAATGGACTTTAAAGTTTTTGGAATTTATTGTGCCTCGCTAATTTGTTTCCCGTGTATTGCATACTAGGCCCTAAAGTCTAGGGAACAAAACCCAGGAAGATAACTCTTTGCCCTCCACGAGGCACCCCCATGCTCACCTGGCCCATAGCAGGTACAGTGGAAATTGCGAACGAAGTGTAACAGGCAGACTTTCCCTAGTGGGCTGAGAAACCTCAGTGCTGCCCTAAGAGGTCATAGGTAGCTTGGTCCTTAAGATGATGTTTGAAGGCTCATAATTCTGTCCTCTATTGATGGCACCAAGCATGCTTTCCCTCCCCTTTGGGGACACAGTCATGGGAACTGGCTGAGACAGGTTTTTACTTCCAGGGAAAGTATTTCCATGCTGGTGAAAACAATGCCAAGCCATTGCCTCACCGCCCACCTGCTAGCTTCTAATTACTGATGGGCAGACAGGGAGAAGCTGCTAAATGCCACCCTAAGCTCTGATGCACCTTTCATGGGCTGATGGTGCAGCACAGGAGAGGAGGCTCCAGGTGAGGGTCCCTGTCACGAATGAGGAGAGAATGGAGCTCTACTGACAAGGGCCCAGCTCTGCCTACACTGCTGTCTCCTCTCCCAGAAAAATGTCCAGACTGTGGAAGCCAGGGGTGTGTGTGTGTGTGTGTGTGTGTGTGTGTGTGTGTGTGTGTGTGTGTGCTGGAGTCTCTGGTGTAGAGTGAGGAAGGCCTAGGGATAGTCTTATTGGTAAGACAGTCCTAGAGAGGTGTTGGGGCCATGCCAGCCGCTGAGCAGAGTCAGGAGGAGGCATGGAGGAAGCTCTTGAAGGAGCACACGTCTGAGACTCAGAGGCAGATTTCAATCTTTATAAAGCCTAAGGCGTCTTAAGAGGATTGGGAAGCAAGGAGTTCCAGCTCTGGGACGTCAGGGGTCCCCAGGAGGGTGCAAGGTACTGGGGACAAAGTGGAGAAAAGTTAGGCATAAGATCAGGTCGGGGAGAAGAATAGTCTGAAGAAACAAGTAGGTCAGACCTGAAGGCACCTCCGGACATGGAGACTTTGGGCAGCCTTGCCACCCTGATTCAGGCTTGATCCCTGAGGTCTCCTAAAGAAGGGTTCCCTGGGGCCACCTCACATTGGGACAGCCCAGCAACCTACTTCCTCAACGCTGATGCGTGTATACCAGGGCTCTGGCTCCACCCACTGCAAGTGGCTCCTCCTTCATCTCCCCCCACCCCCTCCCATTGCTCCACCCCTTCCTAGCAAGGAAAGAATCAGCTAGAATGACCTTGCCTGGACCGCCCACTCACACTCCTGGTCTGCTGATGAGTGTCCTTCCTGAAGGCACATTTCTTTCTTCTTTTTATTATTATTTTGATGTGTGTGTGTGTGTGTATGTGTGCGTATGTGTTCATGCATGTTCCTGTGTGCACCTAAGTGTGCACACTGAGACCAGAGGACAGCCTTGAAGTCGTTCCCTAGGAATTGTCCACCTGTTTTTAACACAGGGTATCTCACTGGCTTAGAACTTGCAAAGTAGCTAAGCTGATTGGCCAACGAGCTCCAAGGTTCCTCCGCCCGTCTCTACCCTCCCAGCCTGGAGACTACAAACATGTACCAGCACGTCCTGCTTGTTTTACATGTATTTTGGATCTTGAACTCAGGTCCTCATGCTTACTCAGCCAGCACCGAGTCAGCTCCCCAGCCCCCTGAAGGCTCATTCTCCAAACCCAAGGTGTTCTTTTCCTCTGTGGGAAGCCTGCCTCCGCTCAGTGGCTCCCTCGCCCCCCCCCACCCCCCGCTGCGTTCAGGTCCCAGTTCCAGAAGTAAGAGTTTCTCCAGCTTCCCAGCCATTCCACTGAGTGGCGGGCATTAGCCATATTGAAAGGAGAGAACCCAGTGATGGGAACTTTGGTGGCTGGTCTGAATCAATCCAGCTAAGACTGGCCCAGGGTTGTCACAACTTCCGCACACTCACAGCTGGCCTCCTCCACAAGGTTGTGGGCCTCTTTCCAGCTCCAGAGAGGGATCTCCTGTCAGGTGGTGCAGACCTAAGGCTGGACTCGCTTTAATTTGGGACCCTGGATTACAGGCTGCTGACTTAGCCTCCAACTGTCCCACAGGTGGAAGTGAGGAATGTGTCCTGTATGGTGACTTCCTGTGGGGTTTTGAACATTGCTGAGCACATGTGCACTTGTGCTCCTAGGCACCGGTATGCAGCCCGTGAATCACCTTTAGTTTCCACGGCATGAAACCTAAAGCAAGAACATACAAGGTGCTTGTTTGGGCTGGCACTGCATGTGTACATGTGTGTACATATGTGTTTGTATCGTGTATGTGTGAATGTACATATGCACACAGGTATATTTACATGTCTGTATGCTTGTATGCATTTTTGCATGTAGATATGAATAGTGTATGCATGTGTATGTATTTGCAGTGTGTGTGTCATGGTGTGTGTATAAGTATGCATATGTATATATGTAAGTTTGTGTGGTAAGAATTTTTTTTTTTCAAGACAGGGTTTCTCTGTGTAGCCCTGGCTGTCCTGGAACTCTGTAGACCAGGCTGGCCTTGAACTCAGAAATCAGCCTGCCTCTGCCTCCCAAGTGCTGGGATTAAAAACGTGCACCACCGCTGCCAGGCAAGAATTTTGATTTCTTAAAAAAAAAAAAATCCCAGAAATATTATGAGAATATGTTTCTGTTTTATTCCCAGGTGTGGGGTATGGGGCTGCTTTCAGTTGTCCACAGCAGCTAAGACTTGTCTCATGCTCTAGCAGGACCATGATTTTGCCAGTAGCAGATAGTTTCTGCAATTGTGTGATATTCTGAATTCTGGAAACTTTTAAGAGGTATACAAATGTTAGGGCCTCTGAGGGATTGGTTGATAACTGGTTGCTATTGGTTGTGGTTTGTTAAGTAGTCATGTACAAAGAACACAACAAGCAGAAGAAATTAGATATCCTGATGGCAAAGATCAAACTTTTCCTAAGGAACTCAACACCCCCAATAAGCAGTAAGTAGTCTAATGATAACATTATCCCCTTTCCCATCTACCCCTTCTCTTCTATCTAGTGTTGGGGGGTTGGAAGGGTGGAAAATGGGTGGAGAAGGGTAGAAGACAAAAGAACTCAAAATGTAGCAAAAAAAAAAAAAAAAAACCCAACAACCCAGTTCCATATTTGTATATGTTTTTTATGTGTACATATGCATACCTGTGTTTGTGTATGCATGTATTCCACTGTTGTGTGTACAGCTCCCAGAACAGTTCTCCCCTCCAAGTGCTAAGCAGGCCCAACATTGCTCAGTTTCTGAGATGAGACTGGGCATGTTCAGAGTGGTATAACCATAGACCCCAATACAATTCTGATCCTTAAGATAGACAGAAGTCTTGTATGACAGCTCAGGTGAGTGGCCAGTTAAGGATTTTAATTGCATGTCTCCAGTTTCTTTCTTTCTTTCTTTCTTTCTTTTTGGTTTTTCGAGACAGGGTTTCTCTGTGTAGCCCTGGCTGTCCTGGAGCTCACTCTGTAGACCAGGCTGGCCTCGAACTCAGAAATCCTCCTGCCTCTGCCTCCCAAGGGCTGGGATTAAAGGCATGCGCCACCACCGCCCGGCTAGTTTTTTTCACGTAGTGGATTCCCAAGTATCAGATGCTTTAGGAAGGCAGTGCATCACCTGAACGATGCACTGAGTGATGCGTGGGTGATGATGTGGGAAACTCCCAACCTACCCTTGGCTATCAAGAAGAGAAAGGAGAGTCAATTGCTCAAAGAATATAAAAGGCAAATCCGATAAGGGTCCAAGCATATGGCTGCCTCTGCAGCCTGGAAGCTCACCTCCGGCTGGGTGGAAGTATGGCAATGCCAGGTCTTAGGTATTGACTTAGCCACATGGAGGATGTCCGGTTGGGCGGGCAGATCTAGAATATTTCCAGGAGAGAAGACAGGAGGCGGTGTCTGAGAAAAGATGCCATAGGAATAGTCCAAGTGCTTCTGCTCTGAACAGAACAGCAGGGTCCTCTCTGGCCCCTAGGCATAGTGGGCTCATGGCTCAGGCCCCTTTTCTGACAATTTCCTCTTCATAGGCATTGCGGCCCATGTCCTTGCCTGGCAGTTGCGTCCATCATTCTATTGACAGATTTTTCTGCTGGTAGCCTATTGTCCACGGGTGTGTCCATGCTGGAGAAAGCAGGCTCACGTGCGGATCCCCAGCAGATTCTGAGTTGGACCCATTCTGCATGTAGGGAGACAGACCAGAAACAGTCTGGGTAGCTTCTGTGGCTCTGAAGCCCCAGGGCTTGTCTGAAGCCTAAGTCCTTCAGGTTTTCACATGCTGAACTTTGAGCTGCCCTACACCGGAAATAAAAGCTGCACTCTAGAACCACCGGTCCTATTGTAAGAGCGCTGGGTCAAGTGAGGCAGCAGGTGTGAAAACAGGTGATTTTCAACTTGGTAAGAACTTAGATTGCACAGCCTAGATAGTGGCTGTGATGGAAGCTGAGGGAAGAAGGTTCTCTTAGATCCTTCACCAAAGCATCCCCTAAGGCTAGTGCTTCCAAGGGTCATATGACAAGGACCTTACTGGCAGAGAAAACGGGTGGTGCTAGGGCTTCGAGGTGGAACACTCTCAAGACTGACAGTCACTGCTGTGGGAAGTGGAGACAGGGGTGCATGATGGTGTGCTGAATGGAAGCCAGCAGATGGGGAGCCTGAGAGGGACCTGTGAGTGCAAGAACTGCAGGGAACAGTCCATGTTCCAAAGAGTTCTTAAGCTGTCCTGGTGGGTTTTGAGAGAGGGACAGCGAAGGGGATGTATGGAAGGTCTCATGCTGCAGATGGAGAGATATGCCCAGGTTAGAAAAGACCTTGAGTCTCCAAAGGATGTAGCACAAGTGTTCCTAGGGGATGGTGGCTTCCCTACCCTGCCCTGTCCTTCCAGGAAACTTCAGCAGAGAATCCAGACTCCTAGGAAAGACTTGTTAGCCCTTTCCTGCCTGTCTTTGGATTGAGCCCATGATGTAGAAGGCACAGGAGTCAGGTTCTGGCCTCTTCTGGAAGCAGAGCACCCCCTAGATTCTCCTTCTAGAGCCACTTTCTCCTCCTCTTTCCGACCTTTCAAGTGAGCCAAGGAACTGGCTCTTCAGGTTTTGTGAGTTCAGATACCTGAGCTGGGACAAGGAGTCTAAATATGACTTGACATCTGCTTGTGTTAGAGAGACAAGGCTTGGGAAACAGAGGCCCCCTAGTGCAGAGTCCAAGGCGGGTGAGGGACAGGAGGAGAAAGATGGAGCACAGGACATGGAAGAGGGTCACTCAGTTCTTCACTGGCTCTTCCTGGTGGTTTAAATAAAACTGATCTAGGTGATGTGGCTTATGCCTATAATCCTAGCATTCTGAAGGCTGAGGTAAGAAGAGTGTCTTAAGTTTGAGAGACCAGCCTGGGCTTCATAGCAAGTTTCAGTCTAGCCTAAGCTACAGAGTAAGATTTTGTCTCAAGCAAAACCAAACCAAACCAAACCAAACCAAACCAAACCAAACCAAACCAAACCAAACCAAACCA
>JADRCD010204839.1:36068-47011 GCA_019843815.1 Montemys delectorum | reverse complement strand
AAAAAAAAAAAAGAGTTCTGCATGGACTTCAGAGGGAGTTCAAGGCCAGTCTCAGCAACTTTCTGAGAGTCTGCCTCAAAGCGCAAAATGCAAAGAGAGGTAGCAATCTAGCTCAATACAGTAAGTAGGCTGGCTTGACATGCTTGAGGCCTTCAATTCTATCCCTAGTACCATACACAAGTTCTGAAACCTGGAGGTTACTGCCGGATATTGTAAATGTCCTGAATGCTGCCCAGTGTGCTGGCACAAGCCTGCAATTCCACCACTGAGAAGGTATAAACAGGAGGATAGGCACGGATTCAGCCACAAATGGCAGCCATGATGTTATAGACTATCTCAAAAAAAAAAAAAAAAAAAATAGACCAGGCAGTAGTGGTGCATGACTTTACTCCTAGCACTCAGAGGAGGCAGGTGGGATCTCTGAGTTCCAGGACAGCCAGAGAGAGCTACACAGAGTAACCCTGTCTCCTCCCTCCCAAAAAAAGTAAAACAAAACAAAAAAATAAATAAAATAAAAGATGTGAATGCTACAGAATTATATGCTCAAAATGGTTACTTCTGTTTTGTGACTTTTTAATATTTACATATTTATTTTTATTTATTTATTAGTTTTGTGTGTGTGTGTGTGTGTGTGTGTGCGTGTGTATGTGTGTGTTTGTACAGGCATATACATGCCATGCATGATTTTAAAGGTCAAGGCTTTGGGAGATGTTGCTCTCCTTCCACCATGTAAGTTTCCAGATTTGAAAACTCAGGTCACTGGGTGACAACACTCTTTCCCACTGAACCTTCTCACTGGCCTGTTTTGTGATTTTTTTTTTTTTTTTTTTTTTTTACCTTGATAAATAAGTAAGGTTTAGAAACGAGGCCTGGTGACACACACCTAAAATTCCAGCACTAGGGTAATAGAGGAAAGAAGATTAGGAGTTCAAAGCCAACCCCAAGTACACAGCAAGCATGAGGGTAGCCTGGGCTGCCTGAGAATTTGTCTCCACAACAGTAACAAAAAGAATGTGGGGCTTGAGGAATGGCTCAGTGGTTAAGAGCACCTGCTCTTCTTGTAGAGGTCCCAGGTTCAGTTCTCAGCACCCACATACAGGCAGACTGCAACTGCCCATAAGTCCAGTACCAGGGGATCCAAAGTTCTTCTCTAGCCTTGGAGGGTACCAGATATGCATGTGGTACATACAAATACATACATGCAGGCACTCACACATAAACATAAAATGCCTTTAATCCCTAGCTCTCAGGAGAGCTAGAGCTAGGATTCATAGTGAGTTCTAGGCCAGCAAGTGTAACACAATGAGACCCTGTCTCAAAAAAGGGAAAAAAAGGGCTGGAGAGATGGCTCAGTGGTTAAGAGCACTGACTGCTCTTCCCAAGGTCATGAGTTCAATTCCCAGCAACCACATGGTGGCTCACATTACAACCATCTGTAATGGGATCCGGTGACCTCTTCTGGTGTGTCTGAAGACAGCTATAGTGTACTCACATACATTAAATAAGCACGCACATGCATGCATGCATACATACATACATACATACATACATATATACATACATACAAAAGGAAAAAAGGGGGGGGGGGAGATGGTTCTGTGGTTAAGAGCACTGACTGCTCTTCCAGAGGTCCTGAGTTCAATTTCTAGTAACCACATGGTGGCTCACAACCATCTGTTACGGGAGCCAATGCCCTCTTCTTTAAGATAGCAACAATAGACCCATATAAATAAATCTTTAAAAAGACAAAGTGGGAAAAAAGCTGGTTGTGGTAGTAAATGCCTTTAATCCTCCTTTAATCCTAGTACATGAGAGGCCGAGGCAGGTAAAATGTCTGTGAGTTTGAGACCATCCTGGCCCATAGAGTTCCAAGCCAGCTAGGTCTACATGTGAGATCTTGTCTCATTAAAAAATAAATAATTTACATACACATATACATATATAGATATATATACATACATACATATATATGAACGTGACATGTGACCTACAGAATGCACCTTGACCCTGGATACTTCAATGACACTGCTTACCCTAGACCCACACATGTCCGTCCCATTCTTCGACAGAAGGATATCTATCTGTTCTGATCACAATAGCACCATCCTACCTCAACCTTTGCACTAGCTATTCCTACAGCCTTGAATGCTTTTTGCAAACCAGGAATAACCCATGCTATACCCTCATTCATGTCTCTGATCAAACACTCTACCTCAAGGCAGCCTCAGTTTACCATTCCACCCCAAACCACCTCCCTTCCCACCCTCGAGAGAGTAGCAAGCAAATTAGGGAGTAAATATCAGTCCCAGGACTCATTTGTCACCACAGGGACTTGGTGGGGTATAAGGAGGGCTTTGTTCCTGTACTAACAGAAGGGAGAGGCTGGGAGGAGCTGGTGGTTCAATCCAGGAGAGTAGGGAACAGGGCTGAGCCAGACAGGACGTGGGACACTCTGGTGAGTGCGGGGGGAGGAGGGTACCTGCCGCATTGTCCATGTTCTCGCACAGGTCTGCCAGCAGCTCTAGTGCCCCTTCACGATCCTGCTGATCAGTGGCCAGCTCAGCTTCGCCAGCCGTTGGGGGTGCAGCCTGGGACAGGACACGGAGGCAGTTTTTCATCTGCTCCACCTCCTCTCGCTGGCCACGGAAGGCAGCCGACATGGCTTCCTGCAGCCACTGGCGTCTCTAGGGAAGAAGGGAGAAGGGTGGGGAGAGAAGTCTCTCAGTGATTGCCCTGGGAGTGACACTAAAAGGACAGCCAAATGCAAGGCCTGATGGCTCTTCCCATCCACAAGGATCTAGGAGATATCTTGGGGGGAAGCGCAGTCTCTCTCATCCTACAGTGCAACCTGGCTTCCGACTCACAGCAGTCTTACTCCCAAGTGCTGGGATTAACAAGCAGGAGCCACCATGTGCAGATGCTTACACAGTCTTTACTCATAATTTCTTTTCTAGGTACTGGGGAGTCAGTCCTGACGACAGACTGGTTAGAGAAAAAAAAAAGGTGTAGTTCAGGGTGTGTGCAGGGTGGACACAGAGAGAAGCTAGAGATAAAAAAAATGTAGTGTTACATGATATGGCAGTGAGACAAGCACCAGGGTAAGATTAAGCACAGTGGAGGATCATGGGAGTGGAGGTTAGCCTGTAGAACTTAAATAGGATCATCTTGGAGGGTCAGGTGTCAGCAATGAAGTAGGCCAAGGAATAGCCAGGCACATACTAAGAAGAATATTCAAGGCAGGGGCAATCACCAGCAAGCCAAGATGGCTGAAGCGAGGTTACGTGAGAAAAGAAAAAAGTTGAAGCGAGAGAACGCCCAGGAAGAAGCAGGTTAGATCTTATAGAAAGATGTAAAAGCTTAGATTTTGCTCTGAATGAAGTGGGTGGAGCTGCGAAGGAAGTTCTTCGCTGAGAGGTAGAGACATGGACTGAGAAGCATAAGAATGGGGACAAGAGAGCTTAGTAGAATCCTAAATAGTCCATGCAAGAAAAAAGGTCATGGAGCAAATTGTGGTGGTTACATGCCTGTAATCCCAGCATGGGGTGGGGGTGGAGGCAGAAGGATTAGAAGTTCAACAACAACTTCAACTGCGTATCAGTGTGAAATATGGCCAGATCCTGGACTCTGAAAAGAGAACCAATTGTACAGCTAAGGGAGAAGGTGAGAAAGAGTCATCAAGAGGATGCAGGGGTTCAGTCCTGAGCAACTAGCAGCTCTGGAGGCGGAACACGAGACCCACTTGTTTCCCAACAGATGTCAGGTTTGAAGATCAACAAGACAACCAGAAGTTGTGATGAGCTGGATGCTGGATGGTTCTGTATTGTGACAAATGTCCTGAGAACTACATGAGGTTTGAATAGTATCCCTGGCCTGCACTTGCCACCACGTTGGGACAAGAAGGGCTCTCTAGCCATGCCAACTGTCATCTGTAATATTTAAAAAACAAAAAACAAAAAAACAAACAAACAAAAAAACAGGATAGAGAATGAGGAGAAATCAACAAATGACACAAACAAAACAAGGGAGCCCAAAGGAAGACCAGAGACTACACTGTCCCCAAAAGGGAGCTTGAGGAGGACTGAAATGGCTAGCACATATCTGTAAGCTCAGGATTTTGGAGGGCAGGGCAGGAAGATCAGGAGGGTAAAGTCATTTAGGCTAGCCTGGTCTCTATGAGACCTCAATCTCAAAACAGGAAAGAGAAGGGGAAGAGGCTGTAAGGCTTTGAAATCATGCTCCTGGACAAATTTGGGCAAACTATCTCATTGCTCTGTGCCTATTTCCTCCTTCTGCTATAAAGATTTAATGACACAACATGTATAAATTATTCTATAACTTAACTGAATTACTACAATATTCTATGTATAGTAAATGTCAGCTAAAAAGTTACATGCAAAATTCCTATCAACCTTCAAGGCAATTCTGTCAGGACTTATTATAGCTATTCCAAATTCATTGATTTAAAAAAAAAATCAGAGGCAGAGAAAGGATGTGAATTGCCCAACCAAGGTCATGGTTGGCAGCTGGCAAAGCCCAACGATGCTGTGTACAAGTCAGTATAACCTGGAGCATCAGACCTGCCTGAGGAAAGACTATCGTTACTATTATCACCATCAATTCAAAAATGAATGAACACTTGAGGACTGGAAAGATTAAATAATATACCCAAGGTCACACTTGCGGAGACAAGGATGACTCTAGTGTGGCCTGGGTCCTGAGAATCCTAGCTTTCTTTCTGGCTTTTCCCTCATCAGGAGACTGACTATTCTGCCTCCCAGTACAAGGCTGTGATCAGACACTTTACAGCTGACCTTCAGCGTACCACGATGCCACATTTACATTCTTGCTCATCACCCTGGAAGACAACTCTCCCCAAGAACTTATATCCCCAGGACCCTAACCCAAGCTTCTTAGGTCATCATACTTTACCTCCTCGCTCATGGGTTCTGGAGGGGGGTCTGGCTCCTCAGAGCCCGCAGTAATAGCCATCTGCAGCAGGCCTTGGAGGTTCCGTGGAGGCCGAGGGTTGCCTGAGCCCCCAGATGAGGAACCACTGCCCCCCGACGAGCAACCCTGGGAGGCTGGAGGCAACGCAAGAGGGAGGCGACTGCCCCCTGAGCCTTTGTCTGCCATGGACTTTCTGTGTAGGAAGAATGTGTTCAAAGGAAATTGATGGTCACCGCTGAAGCAGTTCTGGTGTCCGGATGGGTCGACTCTTGAAGGTCTGCTGAGAAGGTGGAGTTTTGAAGGTGTTAGGAGTCTTCTCATGATCCCAAACCATTCTGCCTGCAACCACCTTAACCATAGCCTCTTTCCTTCCTTCAGACCAACAAGGACCCTTCCCCAAATCCAGATGTCCCTCCTTACTCCCTAGCAACAGGCCCCACCCACTCCCTGGCAACGAGCCCCCCCAAGCTCCCCAGCTTGCGTCCTCGTCTCTTAGCAACCCCACTGCCCCGCCTCCATGGCAACAAGCCTTCTCTCAGTCTCCTGAGCAACAAGTCTCCTCCCTTGTCTTTGAAAAGGGGGGCCCCCATAGGGCTGATCTCACCTTGTCGGGTCCAGAGCTGCCACCACGCCTAAAGACAGACTAGCCCTGCACCTGACTCAATTGGGCGCCGCCATCTTTGCCGGAAGTACGCAGGTCTCGCACGGAAGTGCCTCACCCCAAGCTGTTTGCCCAGTTCTAAGCAGCACCTCTTAGCGGTGCGGCACTTAGCTCCACCTCTGTCGACTAGGCCCCCACCTCTTTCTCTTTGCCACGCCCCTGTATTTCGAGCTTTTGTTGTAAGCCCCGCCCCCTAGCTCCCCTGTCTACCTTAGCGAACGAGGGACCCTCATGGCCAACTCCTCCCCTCCCGGACATAGGCCCCGCCTATACCCGTATTCCCCGCCTCTGTTCTAGGCCTTTCGGCCTGTCCTAATCAAGTCCCGCCTCTTAGTACCTGGAACTTCAGCTCGTCCTGTTCCGCCACGCCCCTGCGTAGGCCACGCCTCTTCTCTGCGGCGGCTCAGGCCGTTTTGTCCTTCGCTCAACTGATTTAACTGCATTTGCTCCTTGAGTTTCGGAATATCGCCCCTAATACAAATCTCACCTTTTTCTAGGCCTCAGTTTCTCCATTTATTACCGGTTTCAGTGTGGAACCCTCTGTGTGAGTTGTGTATATATGTCTTCATGTGACTATACATGGTATATGTGGGAAGTCACATGTCAACATCAGCTGTCTTCCACCCTCCATCCTCACCTCATTTTAAATATATACATATACATATATATGTATATATGCATACATATATATATTTAATCTTGTAGTGGAGGAAGAGGCGGATGTATGTTCCCATGGAGCCAAAGACATAGGATCCCCTAAAGCTGTAGTTTACAGGCAGTTATGAGACAACCAATGTGGGTGCTAGGAACCAAGCTCAGGTCCTCTGCAAGAACAGTAAGTACTCTTAACTGCCAAGCCATCTTTCCAGCCCCTTAAATTATTATTGTTGTTGTTGTTTTCATTTTTGTAGATTTATCTATTTACTTGTGTATGAATGGTTTGTGGTTGGTTGGTTTTTGTTTTGTTTTCTGAGACAGGGTTTCACTGTGTAGCCTTGGCTGTCCTGGAACTCACTCTGTAGACCACGCTGTCCTCAAACTCACAGAGATCCACTTTCCTCTGCCTCCTGAGTGCTAGGATGCACCACCACTTGCATGAATGAATGTTTCACCTGCATGTATGTCCGTGCACCATATACTTGCTTGATGGATTGCCAGGAACTGGAGTTACAGATGGTTATGAGCCATCATATAGGTACTGAGAATTGAACCTGAGTCTTCAGCAAGAGTTCCTAATCATTGAACTATCTCTCATTGAACTCTCTCTCTCTCCATCCCACCCCAGGCCTCTTCTGTTTTTTGTTTTGGAGTCAGTTTGTTATTTTGTTGTTTTGTTTTGAGGACGTTCTCAGTATGTAGCCTTGGCTGGTCTGGAGCAGGACATGACCAGGTTGCCCTCCAACTCATAAGTACTCTCATGCCTTAGCATCCTGAATGCTGGGAGTAAAAGTGTGCACACCCACCCTGGCTCATTTTACTCATTTTTATTTTATGTATGAGTATTTTACCTACATGTATATATATGCATTATGTACATGCTTGGTGCCCTTGTGGGCAAGAAGGTATAAGATCTGTTCCCTGGAACTCTTACTATTGCCGTTAACAAATATCTTGTTTTTAATTTTGTTTTGAGATAGGTTTCTCTGTGTAGCCCTGGCTGTCCTGGAACTCATTATGTAGACCAGGCTGGAATCAAACTCAGAGATTTACCTGTGTCTGCCTCCCAAGTACTTGGGTTAAAGGCATTTGCCACCATTGCCTGGCTTGATTTTTTTTATTTAAAAAGAAATTATTTATTTATTTATTTATTTTTATTAGTGTTCTGACTGTGTATACATCTGCATGCCAGAAAAGGGCGTCAGATTCCATTACAGATGGTTGTGAGCCACCATGTGGTTGCTGGGAATTGAACTCCAGACCTCTGGAAGAGCAGCCAGTGCTTCTTAACCACTGAGCACTCTCTCCTGCTCCAGACTTTTTATGTATGTGTGTATACATGTGTAGGCCAGAAGAGGATTTTGCATTCCCTAGAGCTGGAGTTACCAATAACTGTGAGTTTCCTGACGTGGATTCTGGCAACAGAACTTGGGTCATCTGAAGGAACAGTACTCAACTTCTAAGCCATCTCTCCAGACAGGGTCTCTCACTGGCCCTGGAGCTTGCCCATTAGGTTATACCAGCTGGCTATTGACTCCCAGAGAATCTTCTTGTTTTCACTTGTGTATAACCATGTACCACGACACCCACCCTGTGGGTGCTACGGATCAAACTCAGGTCCTTTATCATGTGCAACAAATATTTTACTAACTAAGCCATCTCCCTTACCCCATTCTCTAGGTTTTTAAAAGGATCTCTGTAGCCCAAGCTGGTCTTGAACTTGCTATATACCTGGACTGATCTTGAATTCCTCTTCCTCTTAAGTACTGTGATTACAAGTATATGCTATTATTGATAGGACTCCTCTTACTCTAGAGTATCTCAGGAGAGATGGAAAAGCTATATGATCACATTCCTTATAGGTTATTGCAAATGTATGTATCTATATATGTATCTTATGTATCATACTGTAACTTTCATAGTATGCAAGGGAGCTTGCATCTAGGCTATCATCATGGTATGTATGTTTAATATTTATATATACACATAAATATACTATATGTACATTTATATTATGTGGTATCATATATCATTATACATAATACATCATACATAGACCCATATATGTGTGTATATATATATATATATATATACACACACACACACACACACACACACACACACATGCACATTCTACTTCTAATTCTCAGAACCTGTGAATATATGACCTTATATGCCAAAAGAAATTTTGAAGATGAGATTCCATTAAGGATTTTTTTGGTGGAGGGGGTGCAACAGGGTCTTACTATATAGCTTTGGTTGGCCTGGGACTTGCTAAATAGATGAAGCTATCCTTGAACTTGCAGAAGTTTGACCATATCTGCATAATAAGTGCTGAATTTAAAGTATGTGCTCTGCTCTCAGTTACTGATCTACAATACCCTGGTGTATCTTGATGCCAGCCTGGTCTACAGAGTGAGTTCCAGGACAACCATGGCTACCCAGAGAAACCCTGTTTCAAAAAACACCCAAAAACAAAAACCCAAGGTGGAGAGCTCCTGAGGAATGAACCTAGAGGTTGATCTTTGTCCTCTACAAGCATTATGCACTCATGTGAACTCACATCTGCACACACACATACAAATAATAAATTACAGATGTGGGGAGAGTAACCAGAATACATTACATACATGTGTGAAAAATTTTCAAAACTATATTTTTTTGTTTTGCTTTGGGATTTTTTGTTTTGTTTTGTTTTGTTTGTTTTTTGAGACAGGGTTCTATTGTGTAGCCATGGCTGTCCTGGAATTAGCTCTGTACACCAGGCTGGCCTTGAACTCATCAGAATTTACCTGCATCTACCTCCCTAGTGCTGGGATTAAAGGCATGTGTCACCATTGCCTGGCAACAATATATTTTGTTTTGCTTTGTTTTGTTTTTTCGAGACAGGGTTTCTCTGTGTATCCCTGGCTGTTCTGGAACTCACTCTGTAGACCAGGCTGACCTGGAACTCAGAAATCCGCCTGCCTCTGCCTCCCAAGTGAACAATATATATTTTTAATACAGATGAAAACTTTTAATTACAGAATATGAGACATAAGCCTGGCAGTGGTGACTCATGTCTTTAATCCCAGCACTTGGGAGGCAGAGGCAGGTGGATTTCTGAGTTCAAGGCCAGCCTGGTCTACAGAGTGAGTTCCAGGACAGCCAGGGCTATACAGAGAAACCCTGTCTCGAAAAAAAAAAAATTAAAGTTAAAATTTAAAAAAAAAAAAGAGCTCTTGCTCATCAAAGACCCTAGTTCAGTTCCCAGTGTCCACTCTAGGCATCCCACAACTGCCTGTAACTCCAGCTCCAGAGATTTACAATACCCTGGTGTATCTTGATTCCATCCTGGTCTACATCCTCTCCTAACCTCCAATGCCACCCAATGCAGATGTTCATATGCACACACATGAATACAAACTTAAGGAAAAAAAGAAACCTTTTTCAGCACCAACCCTGACTGTGTAAAGTATCTAAGGGGATGCTCGCCTTGTTCAATCAGCTGCCTTCTCCACTGCCATGGAAACCCTATAGGGGAAGAGTTTTGTAGACTTAGCACCCTGCCATATCCTTACCATTCAGAACAGCATATGGCTCAGATTTGATATTGAAATGAAAATGGTTTAATAGACTTACCACTTCAGAAGAGCACCAATTTTCATGGGTGCACCCTGTGAGAAACTTGGGGATCAAATGTATGTCTAGCAACTTAGGGTGCCTGGCATAAAAAAGGATATAGCTTATATAGAACCTTAGTAGGGACCAGATTCCACACAGTTGAGTGCAGATCTGTGGTATTCCCACGGAGGTGTATGGATTATACTGAGGCCTACTTGAAGCTTACAGGACTTAACAAGCAACCATTAAAATACAGCCTGCACTGGGATCTACCTGCCTACCTATGAAGGTATAGGAGACATTAAGGCACGGTGGTATAGGTCTGTTCTTAAACAATTTTAAGGAACTGAAAGAATTATGCTTATGGGTGTCCAGTTGTGCATCTGTGTACCACATGTGTACTTTGGCACCCTGGAGCCAAAGTCCCTTGAAACTGGATGGAGTTACATACAGCCATGAGCTGCCATACAGATGCTGAAAATGCAAACCCCGGTCCTTGGGCGTCAGCTTGCTCTTCTTAACTGCTGAATCATCTCTCCAGGACTGTGATTTCACACGAGAGACAGAGGCAGGAGGATCAGGAGTTCAAGGTCATCTTCAGCTACATAGTTTGAGGTCAGCCGGACTTTGTCTTAAAAAAAAAAAAATAGCAGGAGGTGGAGCCCTGATAATGGTGAGAACATAGACTTTGCCCAAGGAGTACACAGTGTTGACCTTAGAGGACATAGAGAAATAGATCACACTTGGGTCTACGCCCAAAGTCCTTCCCTTTTCTATCTCTGTCTCTTTTATCCTCTGCTATCCCCCCGCCCCCACACACGCACACATACCCCGAAATCTGTCCTGTCTAAACCCAGCATCTTTCCCTCCTGTGAATACTCTGACCCCTGACAGTCCTTATTTCTCTTTGTCCCCATCTCTCTACATCTTCCTTTGCATTTGTCTCCTATCCCTGTCTGCCCCTTTCAGCTCTTTTATGAGGGGGTGAGTTGAGGGGGCATTGTCACATAATCTAGGCTGTCCTCAAACTCACCTTATAGCTGGGATGGCCTTGAACTCTTAATCCTGCCCCCCC
>JADRCD010204839.1:23602-36058 GCA_019843815.1 Montemys delectorum | reverse complement strand
GGGGGGGCGGCCGGGGGACCGGTCGGGCCGGGACCAAGGGCACCATGTCGTCCGGGTCCAAGGAAGGTGGCGGGGGCTCCCCCGCCTACCACCTCCCACACCCACACCCACACCCACCCCAGCACGCCCAATATGTGGGCCCCTATCGGCTGGAGAAGACACTGGGCAAAGGACAGACAGGTGAGAACCTAAGCGGACACCTGGGGCGGGGGCGGGGTGCTGGAAGGGGCAGAGGGCGGGACCATGGATATTTAAAGGGCAGACCCCTGGGTCCCTCATAGAAAAGGGGCTTGCGTCCTGCCTGAGTTCCAAGTGCCCACGGTGTACGGAGTAGAGTCTGACGCTGGGGCCTCGAGATGGCAGGGGTCTGGGACTTCTGGGTCCGAGGGAGAAGTAGGGGTCTGGACTGTCTGGACGACTGTGACTCAAATAACCCTATTGGGGCAGATATCGGAGGGGCTTCGGGAAGCTGTGGGGAAGTAGGCCCATTGCGGGTGTGGGGCCCGGGCTATTTCTGCAAGCTGAGGCAGGCGGGTGCTGCAGTACAGCCGCAGGCAGGGTGGAGGTGCAGGCTGGGTGGAGGTGCATCCATCCCGAGAGAGAGGCTGCTATCCTGTCCCTCATGCTCAAAAGGGACCACTTGTGCTCTGGGCAGCAAGCTGGAGCCCTAGGGTGTGAGGTCGACTACATTCTCTCCATTCTGCAGTGTGGAAATAGAATGGAGAAGTGGATTGTAGAAAGCTCAGCTTCCAGCCAGGAGTGGCCCTGGAAAGCAGAGTTATCTTTGAATGATGCTAAAGGCTTGAGTGTGGTCACCACCACCTTCTAGGCAGGGGGTCAAGGTGAACTGGGAGAGGACCTCCAGGGTTCCAGGTTGTGGGTTCTGGGTCCCTATGAAGTTGAGTTCCAGGCCTGAGACAGGAAAGGGAGGTCAGTCCTTTATATCCTGGTAGTAAGAGTGTGACGCGTTGTTGACCTCAATTCTCGAACTATGGAAGGAGGAGGGGTCAGGAACCTGTACTGCTGGGTCTGAGGGAGGAGGGCTGGGGCCAAGACTACTGGGTCTAAGTGAGGAGGGATAAGATCTGGATTCCTGGGACTGAGAGAGGGTACCTTACATAGCTGAGCTCTGGACTCTGAGGAGTGCTGAGGGAATATGCATACTTTTGACCACGGCACCTATTTTTTAAGAGCTTTTAAAAAAAAAAAAAAAAGATAATTGTGGGGTCAAGTTTTAGAAGGAGGTGAGGATGGGGAGGCTTGGGAAAGAAGAAAAATTGAGAGTGTATTTTGTGAGATTATAGGGCCTCTGAAATCTGAAAAGAAAGATGAAGTTGGGCAGACATACCAGAGCACTAGAGAGTCAGAAGGAAGGGCCAGGAGAGGCTGGTGGAGAGGGTAGGGCAGAGGGTGGACAGTCAGAAGGACCAAAACTGGGCAACATGGGTGGGAAGGAGTTGTGTTTTGTAGGAATAGCAGCTGTCAGCTACCAGTTCACATGCAGAAATTCAGGACAGAAGAAATGCGTAGCCAAGCAAAAGGTTGGGGTGGGGGGCGGGGGTGTTGACAACTTAAGAGCTAGGTGAACTCCAGGAGAACAGCCCATATTTTAAATCCAATCTCCAGGTCTAGTTAAACTTGGAGTCCACTGCATCACGGGTCAGAAGGTCGCTGTCAAGATCGTGAACAGGGAGAAGCTGTCGGAATCGGTGCTGATGAAGGTGTGTTTGTGTGCATGTGTGTGCGCGCGTGTGTATGTGTGTGTGTGCGTCTGTGTGCGTCTGTGTGTGCATGTGAGTATGTGTGTGCGCGCGCGTGTGTGTGTGTGTGTGTGTGTGTGTGCACCCGTGAGCACGCTCGAATAAGTATGTGTGTGTAGCAGGAGTGTCCTTTGGTTCAAATGGAAAGGAAGGGAGGACATGCTGACCCTTTCTCTTGTGTCCCTGCCCCTCAGGTGGAGAGGGAGATTGCCATCCTGAAGCTCATTGAACATCCGCACGTGCTCAAGCTCCACGACGTCTACGAGAACAAGAAATATTTGTAGGTATTTATAGACGCCCAGCCCCTCTACCCTCCCTCTCCATGGTACAGAGACCTCTCGAGAAACAGGACCTAGTTATTGTAGCCTGACAAAACTCAAGCTTCTGGGCTAAAGATGTACCGTGATTGGTAGAGTGCTCCTGTAGAACACAGGAACTCCTGAGCCCAGCCCCCAGCACTGCATAAACTGAAGGTAGCGCACATGTATCATCTCAGCTCTATTAAGCTGAGGGAGAACTGTCAAAAGTTCAAGGTCATCCTCAGCCACACTGTTGTGTTAGAGGCTAGAATGGGCTACTTGTGACCAATCTTAAAAAAGGAAAAGAAGAACGAAAGAAAAGAATTTTTTTTTTTTTTTTTTTTAACTTTTAGGTTGGGTCACTGAATGCTTAGCTTAGTTCTTCCCCTGGGGACAGGAACATCCCCCAATCTACACTCCGCCTGATATTAATAGTACAACAAAGTCCAGTGGTCCTGAGTGCAGAACAGAGGCTGTGCCTCTTGCTGCTCTCTTTCTACCTCATCCTCCTGAGTAACTGGGTTAGCAGCCTGTACCACCAAATCCAGCTCACTGCCGCCTTCTAACTAAGGCAGCTAAGGTTGCATTAGCCCAGAAGGGCCTAAAGGATCCTTTCAAACTCCCACTCCAGGACATCTGAGGTCTCTACTTCCCCAGCATCACTTCTGATGCCAAGGCTGGCCACCCCAACAGCAGGCCTCCTACTGGAGCCCTGTGTCAGTATCACAGAGTCCATTACCATCCAGTTAGGGTGGGGGTGGGGTCAGCTGTCTGGGCTTCAGAGAATGACTCTTTGTGCACACTCTGGTGGCCCAAAGAACAGCTGGAGTGGACAACGGAAGAGGGGACTGGCCCCACAGTTCCCTTGCTCGTCCCCAACCTCCCCAGGGTGTAGGATAAAAACACTACTTCAACATCCATCAGATTGGTAGAAAAGGTTTCCCCAAGCTGGAAGCAGTGTGCAGCCTTGGGTCCTCATGGGAGTTGTAGTCCTTAGGTTTCCCAGGTGTGGAGGCAAGGAGAAGCCATTGTCTCCAGAATTGATGGTTACCACTCCCACTCCACCATCAAAGCTGAGAGAGAGAGGGCTCATGAGAGTTTGTGCTTCACATGGGAATCAGGCTGTCCAACAGCTCAAAAATCGAGTTTTTGTTTCCTGGGAGCTGATTGAACTGGAGGTTTAATCTTTCAGAGCCTGATGGGATTTGGGGTCTCTAGAATCCAGGTGGCTGATGGGAACTGGGACTGTCTATGTCCCAGAGCTTATGGGAGTTGGGAGGGCTTTTGTTTTGTTTTGTCTTGGTTTTTTTGTTTGTTTGTTTTTGTTTTTTTTTTTTTAACTTCTTTCAATTGATGGGAGTTGTAATTTATCTTTGGTGTATACTGTAATTGTCACTGCCCAAAAGTGAATGAGAACTTGGATTTGTTCACAGGCTAGTGAGAATTAGAGGCTTGGGCCTCTAATTGGGTGGGGGAATGTGTTAATGGAAGTAGGGTCTTTATTTCCCAGAGTTCAGTGGGGATTATGGTTTCTGACCTCAGGTGCCAATGGGGTTACGTTATCTCCAAAAACAACCAAGAGTTTCCTTGGGAATCAATGCCACATGGGACTAGTGGGAATTGAGTTTTGGTTTCCTAGAGACGTGTGGATATTGGAATCACTTCTCTTGGAGGCTTGTGGCAACTGGAATCTCTTTTTCAGGGACTGCAGTTGAAATGTCTTCCTTGCAGAGACTGGTGGGAATTGGGGCTTCACTGTCTTCAGAAAAGGGAGACCAGGCCTCAGTCCTTCACATGCCCCTTCCAGCCCTCTGCCCCTTCTGTGTCTTTCAGATACTTGGTTCTTGAGCACGTTTCTGGTGGTGAGCTGTTCGACTACCTGGTAAAAAAAGGGAGACTTACACCCAAGGAGGCCCGGAAATTCTTCCGCCAGATCGTGTCAGCACTGGACTTCTGCCATAGCTACTCCATCTGGTGAGGAGACAGCTGCAGGGGGAGATGACTGAGGGTGGCCCCAGGGGCTGGCTGCTGCAGCCACATGAAGGACTGAGCAGAAACCAGTGTGGTTAGTCCTCAACCCCAAGCTTCTGAGAATTCCGGTGTTGTGACTCAGACCATACAATTTACCCTTTTGAAAAAGTGTACAATTTAGTAGTTTTAAATACATTTTCAGTCTTGTGCATGGTTGCTATGTAATTTTGGAGCTTTCTTTTAAGTAAGTGTGGGGGGGGGGTTGGGGGCTTTGGCATGCTAGGCAAGCACTACCATTTGCAATACATTTCCAACTTTTTTTTTCCTTTTTCTTTGTGTGTGTGAGAGAGAAACCAGGTTTCATAAAGCTCTTCTCTATGTAGACTAGGCTGCCCTCAAACTCAGGGCTGTCCTCCTGTCTCAGCCTCCTGTTTACTCACATTACAGCTGTGCACCACCACATACAGCTCTTACTCTATATTTGGTGTTTTATACATTTTATTTTCTATTGGTGTGTATGTGAGAGAGAGTTTGCACACGTGTGTAACAGTGTGCATATAGCGGTCATATGACAACTTTTAGGCGCCTGTTCTGTCCACTTATGGGTCCTAGGGATCAAGCTGAGGTCATCAGGCCTGGAGGCAAGTGGCTCCCCCTCTTCCCCCAGCCATCTTGCCAGCTCTTCTGTGCTGCTTAAATCTAAGTCAGGGTCACTACAGTTCTATCCCATGGTTTCTTCTAGAAGCTATTCAGTTTTATCTCTTACATTTAAACCTGGGGTCCCTTTCGAGTTAATAATTGTGTTTGATATGAGGTAAGAATCACAGTTTATGTTTATGATGTTAATATCCGTACAGAGAGATACTTCCTTTCCCAGTGACCTGCCTTTAACCTGGACAAGATATGATGCATGTAGCATTTAGGGTGAGGTGTACATACCTGTAATCTTAGCACCGAGGAGACACAGGCAGGAGCCCCATTGAGAGTCTGACACCAGCAAGCTCTATCTAAGGAATTCTAGCCCAGCCAGGGCTACATAGAAAGACCCTGTCTTTAAAAACAAAAGGAGGTGTGGCTAAAGAGATTTCTCGGTGGCTAGAACATGTAATGCAGAGGATCCAAGTTCAAGTCCCACCAACCACATCTGCTGGAAGCCTCACAACTACTGAAGTCCAGCTCCAGGATCCAGGAAGATGAAACACCTCTGGCTTCACTTCACTAGATGCCTGCAATCACGTGCACACACACACACACACACACACACACACAAATGGTAAGTCTTTTAAAAAGGCAACTCAACTCAGATTATTTAAATTAAGCTCCACACCTTTCTGAGCAGCCAGGGTCTCAAGCCTGTGTGACCTGGAAGGAGCGGTATTCAGCATAGTGGGACCTACTCACTGGCCACTCCGAGTGGACTCTACAGAACTCACCAGCTCCATTTCCCTCCAGATTTGACCCCTAAGTCTTGAGGAGTTTGGTCAGGGAATAGAAAGGTTCTGAACCACTTGTCTGCTTTGAGTGGCCAAGTTTAAAAAAAGAATTCTTGAAGCCTGTGGCTTACACCTGCAATCCCAGCACTCAAGAGGGAGATCTCTAAAAAGTTTAAAAAATTACTTGATATGCACTCTTAATAATAACAATGACAATAGTAGTAATAGCTGGGCATGGTGCTGCACGCCTTTAAGCTTTGCACTTGGGAGGCAGAGACAGTCAGATCTCTGAGTTTGAGGTCATTGTGGCTTACAGAGTGAGTCCCAGGACAACCAGGACTACACAGAGAAACTCTGTGGGGGCAGGGTACTTGATATGGAAGTATTTTTGTATTTTTTTCAGGGTAGAAAGACAGAATCTCATGGTGTAGCCTAGATTGGCCTGGAACTCATATCAATCCTCCTGCCTCAGCCTCCAGAATGCTGGGATTACTATGTGAACCTTAATTAATTAATTAATTAATTAATTAATTAATTAATACGTGAACCTTAATTAATACCTTGCCATATTTTCATATTTCTCTTTTAAAAAATCATTGTTCATTTACTAGGGAAGGGTGCAGATCCCATAACCCACATGTTGGAGTCAGAAGACAACTTTTGGGTTTTTCCTTCATGTGGCTTCTAGAGATCAAACTCAGGCCATCAAGCTTGGCAAGGACTGTTACCTGCTGAGCTATCTCAGTGGCCCAAGTTTTATATTTCTAATAACTAGTTCAGGGTGGATGTGATGGTACATACCTCTAGAGGCAGATGCAAGTAGATCTCTATGAGTTCAAAGACACCCTGCTCTTATACACTGAGTTCCAGGACAGCCCAGGGCATTACAATAAGACCCTATCTTAATAAATAAATCAGTAAATTTTAAGTTGAGGCTGTAGAGATGGGTCAGAGGTTGCAAGCACTAGCTACTCTGTAAGAAGACCTAGGCCCAATTTCCCGCACCTGGATGGGATGGTAGCTCACAATCACAACTCCATTTCCAGGGGATCCAACACCCTCCTCCGACCTCTTTAGGCACCAGGCATCTAGCTGCATGGTGTCAATACATACATATAAGCAAAATTCTCATCCACATAAAATAAAATAATTTGAAAGAAAGAAAGGAAAGGAAAAAGAGAAAACTGAATAGACTTGGAAAGTATAATATTAATATTAAGCTAGGTAACCCAAACTCCAGGCCCATGGAATCCAGCACTCTCTTTTAGCTTCCGAAGTCATCACACACATAGTACATACACATACATTCAGGTAAACACTCAGACGCATAAAAAAACTCAAAATTAATTATTAAATTAATTATTTAAGAATTAATAATAACAATAATTAAATATATAATATATAATAATATAAATATATAATAATAAATTAATTATTAAATTAAAAAATAAAATCATCTGCCAGGCAGTGGTGGCATATGCATTTAATTCCAGCACTCGGGAGGCAGAGGCAGGTGGATCTCTGTGAGTCCAGGAGAGCCAAGGGAGAAAGAGAAAACTTGTCTTGAAAAACAAGCAAACAAAAAAGTACGGTAGAGAGCAACTGAGGAAGACACTAGATGTCAACTTCGTGCCTCCCCAGGCTTCCCATGTGAGCACGCACATACACAATAAGGCATGAAGAATCAGGCACGGTGGTATAGGCCTGTAATCTCACTACCTGCCAGAGTAAGGCACAAGGTCTGAGTACTTGGGAGGCAGAGGCAGGCGGATTTCTGAGTTTGAGGCCAGCCTGGTCTACAGAGTGAGTTCCACGACAGCCAGGGCTACACAGAGAAACCCTGTCTCGGAAAACCAAAAGAGAGAGAGACTGAATGAGTGAGGATGGGCTTTCCTGGGGCATCCAAAGCTGAACCCCACCCGTCTGTCTTAGTCACAGAGACCTGAAGCCAGAGAACCTGCTGCTGGATGAGAAAAACAACATCCGCATCGCAGACTTCGGCATGGCGTCCCTGCAGGTGGGGGACAGCCTCCTGGAGACCAGCTGCGGGTGAGTGGGGATCCCTCCGTGGGTTCCTGGGAAGGGGAAGAAGCCGCCGGGGCCCACAGCCTCTTACCACTGGCTCTACCTTTCTCTTTCTCCAGGTCCCCGCATTATGCATGTCCAGAGGTGATCAAGGTGAGCACAGGGCAAGGGAAGGTCAAGGGGAGTGGACAGAGTTGGGACAGAAATGCCACTGAAGTGACGCCCCTTGCCTTTTCAGGGGGAAAAGTATGATGGCCGCAGGGCAGACATGTGGAGCTGTGGAGTCATCCTGTTTGCCCTGCTTGTGGTAAGTGCCTTTTGCTGTCACCACTGTGCTTCTAGAACAAAGTCCCCCAGTGGAACATAGAACTTTAAATGCATTGTCACCCCCAGGGTCACCTCCTAAAGAGTGCGTGTGTGTGCATGTGTGTACATGTTTATGAGAGAGAGGGATCTTGAATATATATGTGTATAATTGAATGACTATCTCCCAATACATGTGTGTATATTCGTGTATGTGGTATATGTATGTGACCTCTCAAATATATGTATGATCCCATAAATATAAACATGTATGTGTGATCTCTCCCATATACGTGTATGGGTGTGTGTGAGATCTCCCACATGTGTGTGTGGATTTTTAGAGAGCAGTAGTTTGCAACCTTCCTGATGATGCAGCCTTTTATTAGCACAGCTCCTCAGGTCGTGGTGACCCCTAACCATAAAATGATTGTCATTGCTACTTCATAACTGCCATTTTGCTGCTGTAATGGATTGTAATGTCAACATCCCCTATGCTTTGGTCCTTTGACACCCTCCCCCCAAGATGTCACCCACATGTTGAGAAGCACTGATACAGCAGTGTAGCATGTCTCCCAGGCTAGCCTTAGATAGGCAAAAATGGCTTTGAACACTGATGCTCCTGCCTCTACCTCCCAAACCTGTTTAGATCACAGGTGTGTGCCACCACACTTGGTTTGGGCAGCATTAGCGGCTGAACCCAGGACTTTGTGTGCTAGGCCTAGAACGTGCCTCTGTCCTTGCTAGTTCTGTGGTTCATTCACCTGGTGAATATCGATCGACCCCGCTGTACACCCTCAGCCCCGTGGTCATTTTTCCCACACACTTCCCAGAGCCTCCCTCTGGCCTCCCTCGCCCCTACCCCAGGTCGGATCTTGCGATGTGTCCTTCTTCCTGCCAATGGTCCAGGCTCTCAGTATGCATTTTGTTGCACAATTCTTCAAGCCTTATTTCCCCTCAATGTCTATCATAGGCTCCTCGAGGTTGGGGCTCATGACAGTGGCTTTCACCTTTGTACATGTATTGGCTCATCTTTGAAGACCCAGGGTTGATCTGTCATAACCCCTAGTGCAGTGAACTAATAACTCACTCACTTAAAGCAAACTTTCTTTTTTTTTTTTTTTTTTTTTTTTTTGAGACAGGGTTTCTCTCTCTGGGTAGGCTTGGCTGTCCTGGACTCCCTTTGTAGACCAGGCTGGCCCCGAACTCACAGAGATGCACCTGCCTCTGCTTTCTGAGAGCCGAGACTAAAGGTGTGCGCCACCATGTCCAGCAGCAAGCTTTCTTCTGAGCATTTCTTTTTTTGTTTGTTTGTTTGTTTGTTTTTTCAAGACAGAGTTTCTCTGTGTAATCCTGGCTGTCCTGGAACTCACTCTGTAGACCAGGCTGGCCTCAAACTCAGAAATCCTCCTGCCTCTGCTTCCCAAGTGCTGGGATTAAAGGCGTGCGCCACCACTGCCTGGCTCTATGAGCATTTCTTTTTAAGGTTTCTTTTTTATTTATGTATCTCTGTGTGTGTGTGTGTGTGTGTGTGTGTGTGTGTGTGTGTGTGTGTGTATGTGTGTGTGTGTGTGTGTACGTGAGTGCCTGTGGGAACTAGAAGAGGATGTCAGCTCTCCTGAGGCTGAAGTTAGAGGTGGTTATAAGGCTCCTTGTGTAAGTGCTGGAAACTGAACTTGGTGCCCTGGAAAAGCAATCAGTGCTCTTAACCACTGAGCCATCATCTCTCCAGCCCCCTGAGCGTGTTTGTTTCTTTTTAAGATTTTTTTTCTGTGTATGAGTGTCTTGTCTGCATGTGTCTGTGAACTGTGTGTTTGCCTGGTGCCTGTGGGTGCGAGAAAAAGTGTCCGAATCCCCTGCAGCTGGAATTATGGGTGATCCTGAGGACAGCGTGTGGATGCTGAGGATCAAGCCCAGATCCCTGCAAGAGCAGCAAGTACTCTTAACTGATGAACCATTTCTCCAGACTCAATTTGCTTTTGGGGGGTTTGTTGTTATTTTGTTTTGTTTTGTTTTGTTTTGTTTGCTTGTTTGATTGGTTGGTTTGTTGTTGGTTTTGAGACAGGGTTTCTCTGTGTAGCCCTGGCTATCCTGGAATTCGTTCTGTAGACCTGGCTGGTCTTGAACTCAGATTTCCCCTGCCTCTGCCTCCTGAATGCTGTGATTAAAGGCTAGGTAGATACCATGCTGGAAGTTGAACCCAGGGCTTTGTGTATGCTAGGCAAGCTCTCTACCCACTGGGTTAGATCTCCAGATCCAATGCTCAGCTTTCTGTCATTAATAGGGAAAGGACAGAGTTCAAATCTCTACTTCCTCATCTTGGACAAGTAAGTTGCTCTCTTTGTGTAAGCCTCAGTCCTCCTCATCAGATAATTATATGTGAACTGAATAATTACATGTGGATAATTACAGTACCAGCAATTGTGAAGATTTAAATTAAATACAAGAATCCAGGTTCCCCTTCAGGACTACAAACAGACAAGCAACAAAAACCACATTACAAACAATTTAGAGTAATAACTGACCTTGATGAAAAGGTTTGTGAGCAGAGGGTAGAAGCAGCCTAGCTGGTTTTGAACAGAAGCAAGAACCCACTCTTCCAGGACTCACTAACTCACTGACCACAGGGATTATATAAAATTGGACTTCCGAGAGTAATGAGGACCAGCAGTGCTGGGACTGATATTTTTAATCTGTCCCATAGCCTTTCCCAATAGAATCCTTACATCCCTTACACAGAGGTAAGAAGCTGAGGCTCACTGCCAATGCCATCAGGCATCAGGGCCAAAGGCAGGCTGTCTGACTCCAAGACCAGTAAGAAAGTGTCCTCTCCCCACTACCCTCACCCTGAATTCTGCCCATGCCCCTTAAATACCAGGGTCAACCATTTAAAATGTTTGGGAAAGCCCTCAGACTCATCTCTCCCAAGAGCCCTCCTCTGGTTCCTTGTGTCAGATCAGACCCTCTTCTTGCTCTGTCTCAATCCTGAATATTACTATCACTGTATTTTCCTCGTTTCTCCTTTTATTCTCTTTTTTCCTTTGATATTTTAAATATTTATTTACATTTTCATTGGAGGGGAGGTGTGCTCGAAAGGGTATTCAAGGTATGCGTGAGGTCAGAGGACAGCTAGCAGGAGGCAATTCTTCCCTTCACCATGTGGGTCCCAGGGATCAATTCTAGTGCACGGGCTTGGCAGCACATGCCTGGGTTACATGTCATGTCACTGCCCTATTTGAGACAGGTTCTCATATATCCCAGGATGGCCTTGACCTCATTATGTAAGTGGAGATGACGTTGAGCATCTGATCTTCTTGCTTCTACCGCCTCCCAGGGCTAGGGTTACAGGAGTCAGTTCCATGTCCCGTTTATGCAGTGCTGAGAATTATGCACAACTTTGTGCATGTGCTTAGTAGAAAAGCACACTACTGCCAACTGAACCACATCCCTAGATGTGCTTTCCTTCCTTCCTTCCTTCCTTCCTTCCTTCCTTCTTTCCTTCCTTCCTTCCTTCCTTCTTTTCTTCCTTCCTTCCTTCTTTCCTTCCTTCCTTCTTCCTTTCTTCGTTTGTTTGTTTGTTTGTTTGTTTGTTTTTTGCGTGGTGTTTGTTTCAGACAGGGTCTTCGTATGTAGACCTGGCTGGCCTCCAACCAACAGAGGCCGCCTGCTATGTCTACCAAGTTCAGAGATTAAAGGCATGCACTACTACACCAGGCCCTCTTTGTTAGTTAGCTGGTTAGTTAGTTTGTTTGAGACAGGGTCTCACTAATAACCTTGGCTGTCCTAGAACTTGCTCTGTAGACCAGGCTTGCCTAGTCTACAACTCACAAAGATCAACCTGCCTCTTCTCCCCAGTACTGGGGTTAAAGGTGTGCATGAAGATTTACAGAGAGGATTATTCTGGTTTTGATGTATTTTTGTTTTGTTTCTTGTTTTAATGGGTTTTTTGTTTGTTTGTTTGCTTGTTTTTTTGAGACAGGGTTTCTCTGTATAGCCCTGGCTGTCCTGGAACTCACTCTGTAGACCAGGCTGGCCTCGAACTCAGAAATCCGCCTGCCTCTGCCTCCCACGTGCTGGGATTGAAGGCGTGCGCCTTTTGTTTGTGGCAGTATGTTACATCACCCAGGCCGGCCTCAAAGCTCACTATGTAACCAAAAATGATCTTGAACTTCTGATCCCCCTGCCTCTACCTCCCAAGTTCTGGGTTGTAGGCGTGTGCCACCACACTGGTGCTGGGGATCGGACCCAGGGCTTCCTGGAAGTTAGGCAAGCACTCCAGCGCCTGAGCTACATCTTCAGCCCTATATCGGTGAGGATAGTAAGTGCCCTTCCAACTCTCAATCTTTTTTTTAAAAAAGATTTATTATATTTATATGAGTACACTGTAGCTATCTTCAGACACACCAGAAGAGGGCATTGGATCCCATTACAGATAGTTGTGAGCCACCATGTGATTTCTGGGAACTGAACTCAGGACCTCTCTAGAAGAACAGTCTCTGAACCACTGAGCCATCTCTCCAGCCCATTACCTGGACAATTTTAAGCTCTCCCTAAGGCAGTGGCTCTCAACCTTCCTGATGCTGTGACCCTTTATACAGTTAGCTCCTCGTGCTGTGGTGACCCCCTCAGCCTTCCTGATGCTGTGACCCTTTATACAGTTAAGCTCCT
>JADRCD010204839.1:0-23592 GCA_019843815.1 Montemys delectorum | reverse complement strand
TGCTGTGACCCTTTATACAGTTAAGCTCCTCGTGCTGTGGTGACCCCCGACCATAAAGTTGTTTTGGTTGCTCCTTCATAACTGTGGTTTTACTGCTCTTATGTACCATGGTGTACATGTCTGTGTTTTCTGATGGTGTTAGACGAGCCCTATGTGAGGGTCAATTAACCTGGCAAAGGGGTCAGGACCCACAGGTTGAGAACCACTGCCCTAAAGAAAGCCAGTGATGTAGCTCACTTGGTAGATTGCTTGCCCAGGACACATGATGCCTCTGGTTCCACCCCCAAACTACATAAACTGGGCCTGCAGGTGCATGCCTGTAACCCCCCCACCCCACCCCCACACACACACAGGGCTGCAACCCCCAGGTTGAGAACCACTGACCTGAAGGTTCTCGATGATGTCTTGCACAGGGGGCGCTGCCCTTCGATGATGACAACCTGCGTCAGCTCCTGGAGAAGGTGAAACGTGGGGTCTTCCACATGCCGCACTTCATCCCTCCAGACTGCCAGAGCCTCCTGAGAGGGATGATTGAAGTGGAGCCTGAAAAAAGGCTCAGTGTAAGTAGGGAGGACTGGCAGAAGAGAAATGGTTCATGAGATGACAGAATCCCTAGGAGAGTTTCCAGGGCCTGGCTGTAAATCCTGGGGTTGGATGAGTTCGCTAGTTAAGCTACAAGCCCAAGATCCGCAAAACCTAAAACTTACAAACTAGAGAATCATTCCCAAGTTGGACCAAGGACCCCAGGCCTTAGGAACGGTGCATTGAGGGATTGGCAGGGGTTGAAAGGCTGGCACTGGGCATGCAGTAAACTGCTACTCGGGGTCTAAAAATGGTCAATCTAGAGTTCCAAGACAACCAGGACTATACAGAAACCCTGTCTCAAAAAAACAAACAAACAAACAAACAAACAAAGCCAGGGGAAGACTTGATGCCCCAGGAGGTCAATGACCTCCCAGAGCCAAGGCTAACCAATTTTACGAAATTGCTTGCCAGTTATTTTATGTGACCTAATTTCTGCTTCTCTTGTGACCCACCCCTTCACAGCTGGAACAAATTCAGAAACATCCTTGGTATCTGTGAGTAGGAGGGAATTGAGCAGTTGGGTACCTTCGGGAGAGAGGGCACTGGGGTCAGAATAGAAAGGTGGAGGGGTGGGGTGCCATGTTCCTGACGGGTGGGGTGGGATGGAGGGAACCTACGGTCTCAAACTTCAGAGTACAGTCGAAGACAAAGCTAAAGAAAGGGAGGGTGTGGAGACCAGAGGGAGGAGGGACCCAGGACTCTCTGAGTCAGAATTCGAAGAACTAGGATCTGGATCCCCTGAGTCTGAGGAAATAAAGGTGGAGACCCAGGCTCTCCAGATCCTGGGATGAGGAGTCTGGGCATAGGACATAAAACTAGGAAGATAAGCGTTTCTGTACCATTCCAGGGGTGGGAAACACGAACCAGACCCTTGCCTGGAGCCAGCCCCAGGCCGCAGAGTAGCCATGCGGAGCCTGCCTTCCAATGGCGAGCTGGACCCTGACGTTCTGGAAAGCATGGCGTCTCTGGGCTGCTTCAGAGACCGCGAGCGGCTGCACAGAGAACTGCGAAGTGAGGAGTAAGAGTTCCCAGAATTCTTTTCACGGGCGCCCCACCGCCCCACTTCACGAGTTGAATGGGTTGTGACAGTTCTCTAGACAGCCTGAAGGGGGCGTGCCACATCCAGTTTTATGGATCTGACAAAATTTAGTGCTGGCGCATGGGAGCAATTGCCATCCGGAAATGCCCAGAGAAAGTATTAATGCTGAGACAGGCGTGAATGGCTTCTTGACTACGTAGAACTTAATAAGTACTTAAGTTGTGATGTACATTGGACCATAGGAAGCCAACTTTGTTGGTTTGTGGGAAAAAAAAAATGGCATTCTGGGTCCAAAAAGATAAATAAGACCTGAACACCTGTGTCTGAGGGAGGAAGGCTAGGGGCTTTCACCTGAGGGACTGTGGTGGGAGGGGTGAGGTCTGGACTCGAGAGTTAAAAGGAGAAGGGCTGGGGTCTGGAATCCTTGGTCTGAGGAAGAAGGTCTGGATTTGTACTCTCAGATATGGGGGCAGATCTATTAGATGGCCTGAGCTTGAAAAACCACAGCAGATGGAAGAGAGGAGGGAGGGAAATTTGAGACACAAATTTCCTTATTTTACATGGTTTGTTTGTTTGTTTTTCATTGTTTTTAGTTATGTATGAGAGGAAGATGTAAAGACCAGAGGATAATTTGGTGGGAGTTTGGTCCTCTCTTTCCACCATGTGGGTCCCAGGGGTACAACTCAGGTTATCAAACTTTAGTAGCAAGCCCCTTTATCCATCTCTCCAGCCCTGGGCACTGACTGCTGACCTCAATCCTCCCTTAACCACCTCCCTCTTCCCTGTCCCAGGGAAAACCAAGAAAAGATGATCTATTATTTGCTTTTGGATCGGAAAGAGCGGTATCCTAGCTGTGAAGACCAGGACCTTCCTCCTCGGAATGATGTTGGTAAGAAGGCAGATTGGGCACTTCAGATCCCAGGGTTCCTGAGGGAGGAGGATGCTGTGGGCCCTGGGACAACTAGACATTTCTGAGAACCTCTCTGTGCTCTGGTCCCCAGACTCCCCATCTATTTACAAGGCAGTCATATATACACTGTGTATGCCTGGGCAAGCTGATCTACTGGGTGGGTCAATAACTCTTTCCCCTCAGACCCACCTCGTAAGCGCGTGGATTCCCCCATGCTGACCAGACACGGGAAACGGAGGCCAGAGCGGAAGTCTATGGAAGTCCTCAGTATCACAGATGCTGGGAGTGGTAGCTCCCCAGTGCCTACCAGGCGGGCCTTGGAGATGGCCCAGCACAGTCAGAGGTGAGAGAGAGAGAGAGCAGGTTATCCCGTGCCTCGTCCCTCATCTGGGAGGACATGGAAATGGAGAAACATGTGAACCTTCTGAAACTCTCTCAGATAATTTTTTTTTAACCCTATAAACAGATCCCGCAGCGTCAGTGGAGCCTCCACCGGTCTGTCCTCCAGCCCTCTGAGCAGCCCAAGGGTAAGAGTAAACCCTCAGAAAGTTAAGAGAAATCAACAGAAAACACAATTCCATGAGGCATTCTTGCCCGAGAAGTGTCAAAGACGCCCTTTTTGTCTTCTCAAGATTGGATTTGGAGTGTGTCTGAGGGTTAATCATTTAGCAGAAGTTCTTTTGAGTAGTTTCAGCGCGCCACTTTCTGCTTAGGCTGGGGTCACAGCCCTAGCGCCTTGGTTGGAGACAGTACAGTGCCTCAAATTCAGAACGTGGGTGGGACTGATTGAGCTACAATTCCCAGCACGTCTTTCAGTCCTCCCTAGCAAATCGGAACAAGTAATACTCCCAAATACAATTCCGTCCGGGAAGCTGTAGTCCGAATTCTCACTAGGCCCCGCTTCTCCACAGAGTCCGGTCTTTTCTTTCTCACCGGAGCCAGGCACTGGAGATGAGGCTAGAGGCGGAGGCTCCCCAACTTCCAAAACACAGACCCTGCCTTCTCGGGGCCCCAGAGGTGGGGGCGCTGGAGAGCAGCCACCACCCCCTAGTGCCCGTTCCACGCCCTTGCCAGGACCACCAGGCTCCCCGCGCTCCTCTGGTGGAACCCCCTTGCACTCACCTCTGCACACGCCTCGAGCCAGCCCTACGGGGACCCCAGGAACCACGCCGCCTCCCAGCCCAGGCGGTGGCGTCGGGGGAGCCGCCTGGAGAAGTCGTCTCAACTCCATCCGCAACAGCTTCCTGGGCTCCCCTCGCTTCCACCGGCGCAAGATGCAAGGTAAGGGTCTCAGCAGATGCTGGGCTGGGTTTGCCAACTACTGGATTCTAATGTGGGAAGGAGGGGCTAAACGTCTTGTCATACGGAAAATTTCATGGGGTGGGGGGTGGGGGTCTTCAGGGAGGAAAGAGAGCCTGATTCCCAAGTCCCAAGACTAATGGTGATGATAAGAGAGAGGCAGGTTTGGGGCTGAAGGGAGATGGGAACAGGTCCTGCCATGGTGTGCTCTCCGTCGCCTACTCATTGGTCCATAGGAGCTTGTGCCCACCCAGGGGATGTGGTCTAGCCACACGGCCTATCCAGAAGGACCAGGTCTGACTACCGGAGTTAGGGTTAGCCATCTGGGAGATGACTGACTCCACAGGGTGCTGGATGATAAATTATAAGAAGTAAGTGTTGACTACTCCCTCTCCTCTCCCTAACTAGTCCCTACCGCTGAGGAGATGTCCAGTTTGACACCAGAATCCTCTCCCGAGTGAGTTCAACAAGGGAAGGAACTAAGTGGGAAGCAAGGGGACTTGTCTTTTAGCGCCTTCCTGACCTTCCTTCTGTCTATCCCATTCCGCCCAGGCTGGCAAAACGCTCCTGGTTCGGGAATTTCATCTCCTTGGACAAAGAAGAACAAATATTCCTCGTGCTAAAGGACAAACCTCTCAGCAGCATCAAAGCGGACATTGTCCATGCCTTTCTGTCGGTGAGAGTCCTGGCATCCCTATGCGTCCACAAAGCTACACCCCGCTGCCACTCTATCCCTGGCCTGACATACTTCCGAGACTCATGGGATTTGTAGTTTTCCAGCAAGAGGTGGCCTTGATCGCTATGGAACTGGGAGGCAGGCACAGACTATTGGGCCTGAGGCTTAAAGGTGGTGAAGTAAGACCCTGAAAACAGGTTCCTGAGTTCCAGTGGAAGATGCATGGGTCGCCATGCCATGCTATGCCATGCCATGCCATGCCAAAAGATCTGAGGGGGTGGTCTGAGGGGAGACCCTTCTCCATGGTGCTTCCTACTTGCTACCAGCCCTACAGCCCTTTGCTGTAGGACTGTGATGGGATTTTCAATTACTAAGACATGTGACTTGTAGAGGAAAGGAAAGTGTATTTCGTATGGTGCAAGAGCCTGGAACTATCCTGTAAGTATCAGAGACCACATGAATTTAGGATTCATCGTTCTGAACATAGGGCAGAGGAGCTACAGAAGAGGAGCCAGTGGGTAGTGGGTCCTCCCAAGGCCTAGTTTGTTATTCTCTTACCCATTGGCTAATGGGACTTGTTCCTTGTCCAGAGCCAAGTGTAGGACAGTTATCTGTCCCTTCAATTCACCTCATCCTTATTTATGTTCTTACCTTCAAGATCCCCAGCCTGAGTCACAGTGTGCTGTCACAGACCAGCTTCAGGGCCGAATACAAGGCCAGCGGTGGCCCCTCCGTCTTCCAGAAGCCTGTCCGCTTTCAGGTGGACATCAGCTCCTCTGAGGGTCCAGAACCCTCACCCCGAAGAGATGGCAGCAGTGGCGGTGGCATCTACTCAGTCACCTTTACTCTCATCTCTGGTGAGCCTTTCTTGACCAGCTTTGGGGTTCTCAGGTTCTCTAAAATAGGATATCAGCACAGGATCAGAAATCAGTACAGAATGCTCTGGTTCTGCAAGCGCCTCTGACCCCAACACACACACACTTCCCTTTCTCAGTCTTTCCATCACATGTATTATGAAAAATAGTTCACAGGTATCGGTAATCACTCATTTTTCAAAGGTGCTTCATGCTACCTTTTCATCTCCATCTTCTAATAGAAGAGTAAGCATGCTGGCCTCAAACATCAGTGTCCTTCCCATCACCAGTCTACCCATGGAGTTCTTCCTGTTCTCAGCTGAACTGTAGCCTCAGAATTTTAACTCTAGGCAGCCATGACCAATCAAGAGTTAGCCAGAGAGAGGAAAAACCACAGGGATAAGTTTCTTCCAATTCTTGGTTCTCTGTCACCAATTTTAATATGTTATGATCAGGAGATGAATTTGCTCTAAGAGTTTCTAAATCAGACTGCAGTGTGTGTGTGTGTGTGTGTGTGTGTGTGTGTGTGCGCGCGCGTGTGTGTGACACAGCAGTCAAGTGGAGGTCAAAAGATAATTTTGGAGAATCAGTTCTTTCCTCCCCAGTGGCCCGGGCATTGAACTCCGGTTGTGAGGCTTGGCAGCAAGTACCTTTACCCTAACCATTCTGCTAGCCCAAGATTTTTGTTGTTTTTGGTTTGTTTGGTTTTTTTATGTTTTTTGTTTGGCTTATTTGTTTCTCTTACTTATTTTTCTGTGTTAAAAAAATGTTTATTCTATATGTATGGGTTTTTGTCTGCATGAATGTCTGTGTATCATATGTATGTCATAAGAAGGTATCAGATTCCCTGGGGCTGGAGTCACAGGTAGTTGTGAGCCACCTTGTGGGTGCTAGGAATCAAGCTCAAGCCCTCAGGAAGAGCAACCAGTGCCCTTGCACGCTGAGTCATCTCTCCAGCCCCTCACTTATTTTTCTTATGCATTTCCGCCTCCTTCCCCCAACATCCTTAAGAAAAATTAAATGAGCAACAACATCTATGTTAAAGAAAAATCAACATCTACTGTTGTAATCAAATGAAGACATCTGGGTGTAATAGTATTCCTTAAGTTGAAGACAGAGATCCATCTGGTTAAGCAGTTACTGATGCAGGTTTCAGCAGAGTCAGGAAAATTAACCCTGAAAGGAGGACAGCCTTGCTTGTGGAGGGACCTTGCCTGCCCCGACTCTCAGCCACTGTGTTTCCTGTGTGCCCGTCTTCCCTCAGGCCCCAGCCGTCGGTTCAAGCGTGTGGTGGAGACCATCCAGGCGCAGCTGCTGAGTACTCATGACCAGCCCTCTGTGCAGGCCCTGGCAGGTAGGTGACAGATGTGTGGTGGCCACACACCCAGGGTGACCAGTGCAATCTCAGGTGTCTCTCTGCTTCTTTTAAGCTGGCCGACTTCTTGGACTTATGGCCAGTGTCTTGCTGAGGTCTCCCCTGCACTGTTGGGAATAGATTTCCCCCAAGAGGCTGGAGTCCAAGAAAGGGATTTCTCAGCCACCTGAAGGCCCTAAAACGACAGTGGCCCCCAAGTTTGAAACAGTGGTGCCATAAAGCTCTCGAACCAGATCCGCCCTGTGAGAGAGTGACCAGCCATCCTAGTGTGCCTGGAACTAGGGGCTAAAACCAGGGGAGAGAGGACAGATTGGCGGTCCTCTTTGCGGGACCCAAATGCCACTGTCATTGAAAAGCATAGTTCTCATCTGGCATCCAGGGGGCAGAGCAGAGGCCAGGGCTCGGGGAAGTGTTTATAATTCATTCAAGTTTCCATAAGAGAATAACATAAACTAACCAGAGGTTAGTTCAGAGGTAGACAGTTTGCCTAGCAATGAGCAAGGTCTGGATTCAGTCCCTAGGAGAAAAAAAAAGAAATGCAATAAACTTGAACTGGATGGCTGTTTTGATTTGTTTTGGCTTGTTTGAGACATGTTTTCTTTGTGAATCCCTGGCTGTCCTGGAACTCTCTCTGTAGACCAGGCTGGCTTTGAACTCACAGAGATCTGCTTGCCTCTGCCTCCCAAGTGCTGGGATTAAAGGGGTGTGTTGCCAGCATACAAGTGAACTGGGTGGCTTTCTAAGCAATAGGAAACTGAGTATGGGAATGCATACATGCTTGTAGTCCAAGCATTCAGGGAGCTGAGGCAGGCAGATTGCTATCCTGAGAGACTAGTTCCAGACCATTTTGGCGACTTAATAAAACTGTCTAAAAGCAACAAGCAGGGCTGAGGCAGTAGCTCAGATATAGAGCTCTTGCCCAGCATGCACCATGTTCTGGGTTCAATCCTAACACCACATAAACTAGAAATGGCATTGCACAGCTGCTGTAATGTCAGCCAGCACTTCAGAAGTGGAGTCAGGAGGATCAGGAATTCAGAGTCATCCCTAGCTATATGTACTGAGTTCAAGGCCACACAGATATTCATGGGACCTTGTCTCAAAAATAAAAAATTAAAAAATTTAATTTTTTAAATTAATTTTTTAAAAATTGCAGTCGGGCAATGCTGGCACGTGCCTTAAATCCCAGCACTTAGGAGACAGAGGCAGGTGCATCTCTGAGTTTAAGGCCAGCCTGGTCTACAGAGTGAGTTCCAGGACAGCCAGGGCTACACAGAGAAACCCTGTCTCAAAAAACCCAAGCAAATAAATAAATAAATAATTTAAAATAGTATTATTTATTTTACGTATTGGGGTGGTTTTGCCTGCATGTATGTCTGTGTACCATGTACATGCCTGGTGCATTGGAGGCCAGAAGAAGGTGTCATATCTCGAGTTACAGAAGGTACAGAAGGTTGTGATCTGAGAATGGAATGCTGTCATCTGGAAGAGCAGCCAGGGCTCCTAGCCATTAAGCCATTTCTTCAACCCAGGAATTTTTGTTCAGAGATTGGAAGACCAAGGTGAAGGCAGCAAGAGAGATTTTGTGTCCGCCTACAGCTCATTCCCTCATTCTCAGAGGGCTCTGTGTCTCTAACATGGTGGGACAGCAAGGGAGTAATTTATATTTGGTTTTTCCCCAGACTTGGTTTCCTATATCCTAGCCTGGCCTCAAGCTTGGGATATAGTTAACCGATTATTTTGTGAACTCCTGGTCCTCCTGTCTCTGTCCCAGCTTCTAGCACGACAGGCGTGTACTACCAGACTGGCTTTCACTGAGGTCTTTTATAATTTCAGGACACTAATCCTAGAGGTCCTGTGGATTTATGGATTTAGATGTGATGGTTTCAGCATGGGAATTATGGGGGACACAACATTTAGCCTGTAATAAAGGTGTCTCCCATAGCAACCTGAGCTACAAAGATGAGAATTCTATGTGAATGAAAGGTTTGCTTAGGCAAGCGGGCAGGCTCCATTGTAGAATGCAAGAAAGGAGCATGAGTCTAGTGAGGTCAGCCTAGCATCCCTTTCTGCCTCTGTTCCCTGTAGAAGGGATCAAGCAGAGAGAATCTAGCAATGAATACAGCAGCCACCGGAGGACACTGGAGGCTTGACTCTTGACAGGGCTAGTCTTGACTTTGGGTTCATCGTGTATGACTGCCATTAGTAAGTGACCCCCAGAGTTGGTCCCTGAAACAATAGATTTTTCAGCCTGCTGTCCAGGAAGTGAGGCACCCAGGTTGACTTGAGGGTGTCTTCCTGAGAGTTGTCGTCCTACCTTTACCTGTGCCCACATCCTCCAGAACCAGTGACGCTGTTCTGCCCCCGACATTGCTGGTTCATTTAAGGGCTTGGATGACTAAACTGACCAGATAATCCAAGGCAGTCTCCCCACCCTCAGGGATCATCCTGAGTCACAACACAAGGTCTCAACACCTTCACAGGTTCCCAGCTTTACGTGAACATCTGTTGGGTCGCCATTATATTATTCAGCCTATCACAGGCTCCCTGAGGGACATTTGGCAGTATGTGGAGACTCTGTTTTGATTGTCTCACTTGCAGGGCATGAAGTTGTTATTGACATCATGTGGGTGGGGACCAGGGATACTGGAAAAAGAAAAAAACCCTGTAACTCTCACCACAAAGTTACTTGGGCCTCAGCACCAGTGCCCAGGAGGATTAGTTAGCCGACTGGTTGCTGCACCAGAATACCTTATGAAAGCAACTTCAGGAAGTGCGGACTGGCAAGAGGGCTTAGCACTTAAAGGGGCTTGCCACTGAGCCTTGACAACCTGAGTTAAGTTCACATCACCCACAGATGAGAGGGAAAACAAATTCCTTAGAGATGTTCTCTGAACTCCACACTGGAGCTCCAACACATACACCACACGCATGTGCACGCAGCACGCACACACACACAGGAGGAAGAGGGGATGATGGCTGGCAGGAGCCTGAGGCAGCTGGTCACATCATCTACAGTCGGGATACAGAGAGTGACGCATGCTGGTGCCCAGCTCTCTCTCTCCTTATTCAGTTCAGGATCCCAGCCCCTGGAGTGGTTCTGCTCACATGAAGGCAGATCGTCTTTGCTTGCATCTGCATTATCCTGATCCAGACCATCTTTTACAGTCATGCTCTGAGCTTTGTTTCCACAATGACTCTAGATCCTGTAAACCTGACCTGTGATCCAGTCACTTGGGAGGCTGAGGCAGGAGGCAGGAGGGCCAGGTATTCAAGGTCATCCACTGCTACAGAGTGAGTTCAAGGCCAGCCTGGGCTATTATTATATGAGATCCTGTCTCAAAATAAAATAAAATAAAATAAAATAAAATAAAATAAAATAAAATAAAATATATAGTGGGTGTTGGTGGGCTACTTGTTGCTCTTACAGAAGATCCCAACACCCACATGATTGCTCTTAAATATCCAGAACTCCAGCTCCAGGAGCTCTGATGTTCTCTTCTGAACTCTGTGGACCAGGCATGTACATGGTGAACATGCATGCTGGAAACTACTCATAAAATAAATAACACCTGAAAAAAAAAATCTCAGGGGCAGTGAAATGGCCTAGTCAGTGCGATGCACGGCAACCTGAGAGTTTCATCCCCAGAGCTCAGTGGTAGAGTTCTTGCCTAGCAAGGCAAGCCTCTACCCTCAGCTCCAGGAAAGAGAGAAGCCAGCCACTGTAGTGTAGCCCTGAAACCCCAGCTCTGGGCAGATGGAGAACCCAGAACCCATTTAACCAACTCTGGGAAGTTCTAAGTTCCATGAAAGAGCCTACTCCCCCAGACCACCCTCCAACCTCCACTTGTGTGCCACAGCACTTCTGTGTCCCCACACAAAAGAAATACATAAAAAATGTCACCTAACAAGTAAGATGAGCCGACCCTGATGGCCTTTAATCCCAGTGTTTGGAAACCAGAGGCAGGCAGATCTCTGTGAGTTTGAAGACAGCCTGGTCTATACAGAGAGTTCTGAAGTTGACCTGCATGTACGCATAAGCTCATGTACACACACATGCTACTGTATGTAGCGTGGCCTTCTTCAGGTCAGCAGATCCAGAAGGGTCTGAGAGACACACACACACCCAACAATCTGCAATACTGCAAGCCTCAGTCCCATAGAATTACCTAGTTGTAGATAAAGGGTATTACAGGCTTACGGTTGCCCCAGAGAGCTGAGAATTTCTTGCAGTGAGCTGGCCTGGCCCTCAGACAAACTGGGCAGGTTTTTCAAAGCTAGAATGTACCCCCATGGGCCCCATGTAGGAACAAGTATGCTTTTTGTTTTGTTTTGTTTTGTTTTTTTGGGTTATTTTGTTTTGTTTTGTTTTGTCTTTTTCAAGACAGGGTTTCTCTGTGTAGCCCGGGCTGTCCTGGAACTCACTCTGTAGACCAGGCTGGCCTCGAACTCAGAAATCCGCCTGCCTCTGCCTCCCAAGTGCCAGGATTAAAGGCGTGTGCCCCCACCGCCCGGCAACTTAAGTATGCTTTGCTATGGCGGCTGTCTCTGGGACATGAAGTCTCACAAATGGTAGACATAATAATCTCTATTGTGGTTGTTGTTGTTGTTATTGCTAATATTACATTTATTTATTTGTGTATTTGGGGCGAGTACCATGGTGTACATGTGGAGGTCAGAGGACAACTTGTGGAAGTAAGTTCTCTCTCTCCACTTGTATGGGTCCCAGGGATTGAACTCAGGTCATCAGGCTTGGTGACAAGCTCTACTGAATCATCTCAACAGCCCAAGTTTGGTTTCTTGGTGCCACAGTGACCAACAAACAGGAGCCTCAACCTGGGTCCAGCAGCTTGTCTGCCCATGCAAAATTGCTTCCTCCTTTGCAGATGAGAAGAACGGAGCCCAGACCCGGCCTGCTGGTACCCCACCCCGAAGCCTGCAGCCCCCACCAGGCCGCCCTGACCCTGATCTGAGTAGCTCTCCCCGCCGAGGACCCCCTAAGGACAAGAAACTCCTGGCCACCAATGGAACCCCTCTACCCTGACCCCAGGGGGCCAGGGAAGGAGGGGACCCCCCTCCACCCCCTTCCCTGCCCCCCTACTGTGAATCTGTATATAAGGCCCAAGGAGTATGTTGGGAGGGGGGGGACACAAAACTAGGCCTTGCCCTGCAGGGATAGGGCCCCAGGGGCCATACCCAATGGGGGGGAGGTTCTAGGGTAAAAAGGGGGTGGGAGCTGTTTTTATTTATTTATTAATTTATTTATTATTTTATTTATTGATCAATCTCTGCGGGTGGGGTAGGGGAGGGATGGGGGTGGCTTAGCAGATCCGGACAGGGCCCTCTGTCTCTATGTCATCCCCAACCCCCACTCCCCTTCCTGGCTCCCCGCTCCCCACCAGGTCCTTCTCCCCCTCCCCTATGACCTTCTGTACGGATTTGCTCTCCCGGAAGGAATTCTGGTTTCGCGTGATCCTGCCTGCGTCTGTGTCTGATTCCGCCGGCGGCAGCAACAACCACAACAAAAATAAATAGCCTTGATCAGGGACAGCTGGCTGGCCTTCGCCTCTCAATTCCTGGGGTGCTTCTGATCACGGGGACAGGTGGTGCCAAGATACTGCCTCTGTAAGCAGTGAGCACAAATCCACTGTGTTGTGCGTTCATCAGAATGTCCACATCAGCCTCCAGTGTATTGTTGGGTGAGCCTGGGTTGGCCCCATCGTTCCTCCTCTACCAGTAGCGTGCGTGGGGTCTGGTCAGAGCACCTTTCCATCTGTATATTTGGAGACCCAGAGGGAGCTTGTGGGAGGCTGGAGTCCAGACGGGGCTCTAAGTGCAAGGTACAGCCACGAAAGCTGGAGAAGTCCACAGCAAAGAAGCCAAATAGCATAAAGAGCAACATGGCCACTGCCCACTCGCAAATAGCTGAGGCAGAGCGCATATGTAGGGAGTGCAGGACAATCACTTCACACCAGAGTCAAGGGTCACATGGCACATGCTAAAGCCCCGGCAGCCCACCTCAGATGCTCGGGCACTTCAGGCTGGGATCAGTGCATCTTTGGTCCTTCGAGGTGCTTCCCTCTCCTGGCATGTCTAGTCACACTTCACACCCACATCCATCCCTTCAAAGGAATTGTAGCTGTTTCCCCCATTACCCTCCAAACCTTGCTCCCTCTCCATCTGTTCCTCTGTTTGTCCTCTCTCATGACTCCGATGAGCACTGGAGAGCTCCAAACCCATTTTCCATTCTGGGTCCTTCCTGATCCCAGAATGACTATTCCAAGAAAATTACCATTTTTACGACCTCTGCATGCATGGCTACTTGGTTTGTCTTTTTCCCTTTGTTTTGGTTTATTTTGAGACAGGCTGTCATATAGCCCAGGCTTGCCTTGAAGTTAGTATGTACCTGACACTGACCTTGAAATTCCAATCCTGTGCCCATTTTCCTAATGTTGGGGTCCTGGGCATCTGGCACTACAACCTGTTTATTCAGTACTGGGGAGTGAACCCAGAGCTTCCTGCAGAGTAGGCAAGCAAGCATTCTACCAACTGAGCTACATCCCCAGCCCCCACCAGTCCTGGGCTCTTTATAAGTTCCTCCCTATTTTGTGACCCATAGCCTCCATCACAGGAACTCCTTTAACATAACAGAATCTCCTTGGCTTAAACCTGTGCCTCTTTCTAAGGTGCCCCACTCTCCCCTTGGAAATAAGTTGACACTTGGGAATTCCCCCGTCCCTAAAGCTCTCGGTCACCCTCTGTCTGCTCTCCCCATAACCCCCTGCTGCTTCGGCCAGGTTCCCTCAACTCCTTACAACTTAAACCTTTTGCTGGTGGTGGTACCTCATGAAGAGGCAGGTGGATCTCTGATTTCTGTGAGTCTGAATCTACACAGTGAGTTCCAGGCCAGACAGGGTTCTGGTGGGAAATCTTATCTCCAAAGGAGAAAAGAAAAAAGAAAACAAAGAAGTTTTCTCCTTAGCTTGCTTACCTTCAGAGGTCCAGCCCAGAAGGGACAATGGTTTCTTTCTTGCTGGAACCTCACCAGTCCCCTTCCCTTCCCCTCCCTCTCCTCTGCCATCATTTTCTATCAACTTACACATCGTTTCCTTACTTGTGTACTGTGTGGAGATCAGAGGCAACCAGAGGGAATCATTTTCTCCTTCCACCATGAGGGGATCTAACTCCGTACATTTATTTACTTGCACAGCCATCTTTCCCGTCTATGCTTGCTTAAGACAGGGTTTCTCTGGGTATCCCTGGCTATCTTGAAACTTGCTCTGTAGTCTAGGCTGGCCCTAAGAGATGCCCCTGCCCCTGCCCCTGCCCCTGCCTCTCTGCCTCTCTGCCTCTCTGCCTCTCTGCCTCTCTGCCTCTCCTGCCTCTCTGCCTCTCTGCCTCTCTCTGCCTCTCTGCCTCTCTACCTCCGCCTCCACCTCCGCCTCCGCCTCTGCCTCCTGGGCACTAGGATTAAAGGCCTGTGTCACCACTGCCAGGATCTATGCATGCTTTTTTTTTAATATACTTTTTTCATGTGTCTGTAAGTTATTCTTCACTAAAAATTTTTACTAAAGTTACTTGCAAAATACAGTTTTTTGGAAGAGATATTGAACCCAGCACCTTTCTTAGGCAAGCTTTTTACCACTGAGTTGTATCTTTAGCTTCTTGATACGGTCTGCCTGGCACAGAAATTATCCTCCTGCCTCAGCATTCCTGGTGCTAGCATTGCAACTGTTCGCCAAATCTGGCTCCATTCATGGATTTAAAAGCTTCTTAAAAGTGGCAGGCAAGGGACTGGCGAGATGGCTCAGTGGGTAAGAGTACCGACTGCTCTTCCAAAGGTCCTGAGTTCAAATCCCAGCAACCACATGGTGGCTCACAACCATCCGTAATGAGATCTGACGCCCTCTTCTGGAGTGTCTGAAGACAGCTACAGTGTACTTACATATAATAAATAAATAAATCTTTAAAAAAAAAAAAAGTGGCAGGCAAACCCCAGAGGAATGGTTCAATGCTTATGAACCCTGACTGCTTTGATCCTAGGACTTGGGAGGCAGAGGCAGGCAGACCTCTGAATTCGAGGCCAGCCTGGTCTACAGAGTGAGTTCCGAGACAGCCAGGGCTACACAGAGAAACCCTGTCTCAAAAAAACCTAAGAGACAAAAGAAGACCTGGGATTTGATTACCAGCACCCACATGTTGGCTCACAACCGTTCATAACTCTAGTTGCAGAGGATCCAACACCTTTTTCTGACCTCTGTAGGCACCAGACACACACACAGTGCATATATGTAATACTGGCAAAATATTTATACCCACCAAATAAAATAACAAACCTAAAAAAAGAAAGAAAGAAGCCAAAGGCTGGGGTAGGCAAGAGGGTTCAGTGAGTGAGGGAGCTTGCCACCAAGCCTGTAATCATATGGTAGGAAAAAAAATCACATGGTGACCAGGCAATGGTAGCACACGCCTTTAATCCTAGTACTTGGGAGACAGGTGGATTTCTGAGTTCGAGACCAGCCTGGTCTACAGAGTGAGTTCTAGGACAGCCAGGGCTACATAGAGAAACCCTGTCTTGAAAAACCAAAAGAAAAAGAAGAAGAAATCACATGATAGAAAAAAAAAAAAAACTCAACGTTGTGGCACAGGAGTGGTACAGGAGCACCCACACATATACATTCTAGGTACACACCAAATAAACAAATGTTTACAAAGGATGAGGTGGGGCTGGAGAGTGTAGCTCAATTGGTAGAGGGCTTGCCTAATGTGAAAAGCCTTGAATTCAGCCCTCAGAACCTGGGGAAAAAGCAAGGTGTGGTGCCCCACACCTAGAATACTAGTAATTAGAAGGAAGACCAAAGTCCTGCGCCACCTTTGGCTACACAGTGAGTTTGAAACCGCCCTGGACTGCATAGCTGGCTTTCCTCTCTCTCTCTCTCTCTCTCTCTCTCTCTCTCTCTCTCTCTCTCTCACACACACACACACACACACACACACACACACACACACACACACACAAACACTTGACTGGCTCCATTAGTAACATTTCTGATTATGCCAGAGCAAATACTCCTTCCCGTCTAGGCCATGTTGGGTCACTAGTGATCACTCTAGTTGGGAAAAGATGGTTGAAGCAACTAACTGATCTTTTGGAGCCCACACGTCATCTGCAACCCTTCACTAACTCCAACCAAGACTCTCACCTTGTCCAAGAGACAGATGTTGTCTGAGCCTGCTGCAGCTCTTCAGCACCCAGAAGACAGTTGACGTGCCTGGCTGATGCCCCTACCAGCCGATGATCAGCAGAGCCTTCTCCTATTGCCTGTTTGCACATGCTCCATGCCAGGCATGGATCTAAGCGTCTCACAGACAGTTCTAGTTCTTCCTCACATACGGAGGTCAGCTTGTTAATGACCTGCATTTTCACAGGGCAGGTCTCTCACTGCGTAGCACAGGCTTGCTTCAGGCTCAGTGATCCTTTTGCCTCAGCCTCAGCTACCTGCATTTTATAAGTGAGGAAACCGGGGCACTTCGGGGATGTAAGAAACCAACAGAAGTTCCCCTGCATCATATATGGAGAAACTGAGGTTCCTGAGCAACCAGTCTGACCTCAAAGTCAGCCCTGTCCACCACACGTTTTGTTTCTGGGACAAAGGCCTACCACATAGCCTAGACTGACCTTCAACTCACAATCCTCCCTCCTGGCATTAGGATTACAGGCTTGTGCCACCATGCATGGTTCCCACCTTCTGCTTGGGAGCTGTGATCCTGGATGGACATTAAGGCCCAGACACATGAAGGGACACCCACTGTGATACACAGCAAAGGGAACAAGCCTAAAGAGAAGCCATCATTGAGCAATCCTCACCCCTAGGAAGGATACTGGCCACGATGAGGATGGTGGAGAGGCTGCAGAGGCCCAGGCGCAGAGGCCTAATCCAGTGGGGCCCAGGTTGGGGTAGGTCTTTCATCCACCAGGACAGAAAGAACTGTAGCCAGAAGTACAGGTTGCCCAGGATGAAGGCCAGAAAGGCCCCTACCAGGTGTGTGGGCTTCTGGTTCTTCTCCTGGGAAAAGGGAGGAGAATTGAGAATAAAATTATGGCATCAGCAGGAGGGTGAGAGGAAGAGGAGACTTTGAACTAATAGAGTTGAAAGTGCAAAACCCAGGACCGATGGAAGAGCTCAACTGGTAAATGCTTACAGAGGAAGCAGAGAAATAACATCTAAAAGTTGTCCTCTGACCTCCACTCACATACTCAGCACACATGTACCTCCCCCCCCCGCCCCTCCCCCCCCCCCTCCCCTTCCCCCCCCCCTCCCCTCCCCCCCCACAAATAGAACCTGCCACCTTATCACCAACTTTCAAATTAGGTACCTTGGCCCTTATTAGCTCAACAAAGCTATCATAAAATTTTTTTTGTTGTTTATGTGCATGCCACATGTCCAGAGGCCAAAAGAGAGTGCTGGGTTCAGTGAACCTGGAATTATAAGCAATGAGTGCTAGGAGCCGAATTTGGGTCCTCCAGCAGACGAATGAGTGTTGCTATTAAAAGGCTCAGCCATTTAGATTTAAATTCATTGCTAAGTCCTCAACCCTCAATATCAACAATAGCACCTCCCACAAAGTAGATGGATGTTCAGGAAACATGCATAGAATAAATTTTGCATTCTCAAAGTGGGGAGAAGTAAATGTACCCCAAAGGGAAAAGTTCTGCTTATTAGTTTTGGAGTTTGTTTTGTTTTGTCTTGTTTGAGACACAGTCTGTCTGCTTCTTTACCCCAGCTTCTGGATGAAGCCTAGGATGTCATGCATCAGGGCAACCCCTACCTAGCTACAGTCCCAGTTCTAGAGACAGGGTCTCACAGAGCCCAGGCTGGCCTTGAACCTCCACCTCCCAAGCATTGCAGTAATAGGTTTGAGCTACTATGCCCAGCAAAATTTGGGGGGTTTGTTTGTTTTAAATATTTCACTTATTTTGTGGGGGCAAGGTGGTATGGAACAAGTGTGGAAGTCAGAGAATAAGGTACCAGAGTCAGTTCTCTCCTTCTATCAGATGTGAGCTCTGAGGGTCAAACTCAGCTTATTGGACTTGCTTGCAAGTGCCTTCACACGATGAACCGTCTCAACAACTCCCACATTTTGATACTTGACGGGTGAAATTTTCTCAGCTACGATAATGGTTTGTGACTTCCAGAAACACATGTTAAAATATATAGAAGTAGGTTTTTTGGTTTGGGGTTTTATGGGGGTTGTTTGGGGGTTTTGTTTGTGTGTTTGGTTGGTTGGTTGGTTCCTTAGTTTTTTGAGACGAGGTTTCTCTGTGTAGCCCTGGTTGTCCTGGAACTCACTTTGTAGACCAGGTTTGCCTAGGACTCAGAGATCCACTTGCCTTTGCCTTCAGCATGCTGGGATTAAAGGCGTGCGCCATCATGTTTGGCATAGGTATTTTTTTAAATGCCACATGTGATAGCACACACATGTCATCTTAGCTGAAGCAGGACAATGCCAAGTTCAAAGCCGTTCTTGGCTATATAGCAAGTTCCAGGACTTGCTGGAAGCAAACCTTGTTTTTTAAAAAAGATCATGAAAGATCACGGTGGTGGCACTGCCCTACAATGCCAGCACAGTGCAGACGGACACAAGAGAAGCCTAAATTCAGATTCGACATAGATACATGAGTCATGGAGGAAGATGAAGACTGGAGAAAGAGCTAGGGACATTCCTTGGAAAGGCACAATAATAATATTAGGGACTGAGAAGGCAGCTCAGTCTATACAGTGCCTGCCTCGGTTTGGTTCCCAGTGTCCCATAAAACAGGAGTGGGGCTCACCTGTAATCCCAGAACTCAAGAGGTGGAGGCAAGAGGTCTAGGGTAGCTCAAAGCTATCCTCCAATACATACTGAGTTCCAGACTAGCCTTTAGGAAGGAATGTAGTATCAGCAACACAGTCATGGGTTGAGAGACATAGGAACAAATGAGCAAGCAAGCAAATACATTAAGAAAATGACCGTGGAAGCAGTCTGAATATCCTGTGGTCCCCACACCCTGCACCTCCCCATCTTTCAGCCAAAAGAAACTGACATCAAAAGAGACTGGACATCAGAGACAGAACATAAAATACAGTAATAAAATAGACCAGTGAGATTTTTCCTATCCTTTGTCCATTCATTCATTCTAAAGTTAATCTACAGATCTTCATGAATGCAGAACTAGAATCTGTGAACCTCTGTTCATTTCTGACCACTCACAGATAAGCTAGATTGCGCTAGGGTACAGCCAACGAAAGCCGAATAGAATTCGGTGGAGATTCTGATAAGACTCAAACATTGTACCACATTGCAATAATTTCATGATGGAAGTGAGGCAGATAATGGTGGCTGCAATACAATCCTCCCAACCTCCGAGGTTCCACAAGGTTCTGAACACACAGCCTAATACATACGGGACACTCCATAAAGCCCTCTATAGTGTAAGAGTCGAGAGAACTACAAATCCCAGAAAGCCTTGCGAGCCGAGTACACAGAAAGAGCCACCAGAAGCCGCAGGAAACATAGGGAAATGTAGTCCGGTTTCCAACGGTGGAACCTAGCATATCTCACCTGAAAGTTGCCTACTATGGAGGTACCCAGGGCACAGAGGATCCCCGACCACAGAATTAGCTGGTTTTGCCACGTTTTGACGCCCCAGTCCCGGAGTTGGTGATAACGCACAATGCAGATCCAAACAGCTAGGAAAGAGAAGTGAGCGAGAGCCTGAGTCATCACAGGATTCGCCGCTGAAGGGAGGATTTGAAACAGGAAAAGGCTGGTGTCGAAGTTAAACACAGGATAAGGGAAGAAGGGACTTAGAGGTGCAGGACTTGGAGGTTTGAAGGAGACTGGCTGGAATGTGGATTCCTGGGTCTGAGGGAGAAGGGCTGGGGTATGGACTCTGAGTCTGAGAGAGAACTGGGGTCTATCTAGACTTCTGGGTGGGAGGAAGGAGGTCTAGGGCCTGAACCTTGGTGTCTGAGAGAAGACGGCTCCTGGCTCTCAGGGAAACCAGCTGCTCTGATATGGGGAAGGAGGAGATGGGGACCCTTTAGGCAGCTCTGCGCCGGCAGTGAAAGGAAAGGTCTGGAAATACTTACCTAGAGCAGCTCCTACATTGAGGACTTGGCCGAAAATGCAGCTCTGGGGAGCATAAGAGCCACAGTTACTGCAAAAGAAGAACAGGGTCATCCTTTGGCTCCTCCCAGACAAGACCCTCTATCCCCCATCACCTCCTCAGCCATAACAACCTGATAAAAGGGAAGCCTTCGTCGAGGTCCACAGAACCGTTCACCACAGCGATTGCAAAACTGAGACGAGAGGAATACAGGAAGTCAGGAAGGAGGTCTTATGCATAGCTTTCCTTTCTGTTCGCCAAACAAAACACTTCACTGTGTTAACGGACTTCTGGTCTCCATCCTTTGTCACAAGAAGCCATCCCAAAACCAGCTGTCCTCCCTCAGACCCAAAAATCCAGACACTAGCCCTCCTCCCTCAGACCTGGAATCCAGTGTCCAGCCCTCCTCCCTCAGACCCAGGAATCTAGCCCTCCTTCAGACTCAAAAGTCCAGACCCCAATCTCCCTCCCTCAGACCCAAGCATCCTTTAGGGCCTCTGCTACTCACACAATCCAGATGCCAGCTATAGCCCACAGAACTAAGATGACAGGCAGCAAGGACAGGTAATTCCACATTGCTGGGCTCTGCAGTAAAAGTGAAGAAGCTGGATCTCCAAGCTGGGTCAGCAAGCACCTCGTCTTTAAGTGTGTGCTGCTGAACACAGCCCACCTGCTTCTGTGGCCCCACTGGCTGGAAGACTGATGCTGGCCTGCCCTTGCTCCAGGCTCTTTTCCCTATCTACCTCAGACCCAATCAACTGATGTTTGTCTGTCTTCCTGGCTCTTCACTGCCAGTTCCCTTAGGGTCCTCACCTTTCCAAGTTTCCTCAAAGTGGAGAGATCTACTTCCTTGATACATTGAGATCTAAGTGACAGTACCAGGAAAGAAGGGCTTTAATTCCAGGTGTGGCAAAAGAAGGCAGGCCTCCGCATTCCCAAAGAGGCAAAGTCCAGGCTGAGTGTGTATGAGATTTTGGCCCTTGGGTCTAATGAGTAGTCACTTTCTGTAAGCTACCCAAACAACCACTTCCTGTCTCAGATTCGTAAAAGGGACACCCTCGCTTCAGGGAGCCCCTAACTTCCTTCCTACAGTTTTGTGGGTTCAACGTCCAAATTCCCCGGTACTTTATCCTCCACAAACTACATACAGCCCCCTGGAATGCATACATACATGTCACTTCTAGAGTCCAGCCACCATTACCTACCTGCAAATGCAGGTCTCTTTTCCGGATTCGTCTATAGCCCCTGCTGACCTGGAATTGGTGATGTTCCCCGTCCTGTCTCCTGAATAGCTGGAATTATACTCACGTACCATTAGGCTGCTTGTCCGTTCTGGGTTTGTGCTTTCTGGGTTCAGTCTTTTGGGCTGCTTCATGTGTGCTCTTGATGATCCCACCCCACGTCCTCCTCTCCTCTTCCCTTCCCCTCACCCTTTCTTTTTCTGTTCTGACAAGAGTTCCCCAAAATGGGCAGGGTGTGGGTGGGAAAGTGGTGACAAGATCCCCATCTGAAATCCCTACCCCACAAGCAGCTCCTTAGTCTTTATATCTTTGTTTTCTGAGACAGGATCTTAGTACATAGCCTAGGCTGGCCTCACGGCAAGGTCCTCGTAGCTCAGCCTTCCTGGTCCTCCTAGCTCAGCCTTCCTGGTCCTCCTAGCTCAGCCTTCCTGGTCCTCCTAGCTCAGCCTTCCTGGTGCTGGGATTAGGGCCTAGAGAGACAGACAGCTCAGTGGATAAAAGCACTTGTTCTGGAAACCTGAAAATCTGGATTTGAATACCCAGCACCCACCACACAGGCATGCCTGTTTGTGCACACCACTGTTGCATCGACAGAGTCAGAGACAGATTTCCAAGAGCCAGCCCAACCTAAAGGACAAGGGAGCACCCCTTTGGATGAAGAGATCTAAAGGAAACAGGGAGAAGTTAAAGAAGCCATCTGACATCACCCCTAGCCCTAGCTTGTATGCATGCACTCACATGGTGCTACATGCCCCTCCACCCCAATGAAATAATAGTACTGATAAAAATAATTAATGCCAAGCCAGGCACTGGTGGCAAACTCCAGCACTCAGAAGGCGGAGGCAAGCAGATCTCTGAGTTTGAGGCAGCCAGCCTGGTCTACATGGCAAGTTCTAGGACAGCCGGGGCTACATGGTAACAGCTGGGGCTACAAAGAGAAACCCTGTCTCAAAAACCAAATTATAATGAATAGCCAGTAAGATGGCAATAGACAGGATACCTGCTGCCAAGCCTGAGGGAGGACTTGAGTCCTGATTTTTCATCTCTGGGACACACATGATATAGAGCACTGGTGAACCGACCTCCACACTCATGCCATAACACAGGCAAATGAGCAAAGCAATGATTGATGATAATCATCAAAGCCAGCTGCCATCTTCCTTGGACCTTTGCTCCCTTCTAGTACCCTCATGTTTGGGTGGAATCAGGAGTCTAAATCCTTTCCCTTCTCCCCCTCAGCACCCACCCTCTCTTTTTCTGTGTGTTAGCCTAGACCTCAGAGAACCACCTGCTACCTCTGCCTCCTGAGTGCTGGAATTTTGAAGGCGTTGGGCCACTATGCCCGCCTAGCTTTTCATTTTTTTTTTTTTAAAGATAGCCTCATGTAGCCCAGGCTAGCCTCAAATTTACCATGCATCGAGGATGACCGTGAACTCTTACTTCTCCTTGCCTCCATTTCCAGAGTGCTAGCATGTCAAGTGTGAACCACTAGACCTAGTTCTTCAGGGCTCACACATGCTAGGCCAGTGCTTTTACCAACTGTATCCAGCATACCATTTCCTTTTTTTTTTTTTTATTTTAAAACATTAATTTAATTTAATAATTAATTGTTTAAACATTATATTTGTTTGTTTGTCTATCAAAGCAGGGTCTTGCCATATAGCCCTGTATAGCCTGGAACTTACCTCCAAATGATTTGGCTGGATCCAAATTCATAGACACCTCCTTCTGCCTCTGAGTGCTAGCATTAAGGTGTGTGTCCCTATAACCAGCTACTCAATTTCGAGAAGAGGAAGGAGGCATCAGTGTGCCTGTGTGGCACAATGGCATGTGTGTAAAGGTCAAAGGACATCCTATAGGACTCGGTTCTTTTCTGCCATATGGATACCAGGGATTGAACTGAAGTCACCCATACACACTAGAACAGGTGCCCTTGGAGGCCAGAAGGGGCTTTCAGATACCCTGGACCTGGACTTACAGCTGGCCATAAGCCACCCAGCATGGATGCTGAGAACCAAACTCCGATCCTCTGCCAGAGCAGGAAGTACTCTTACCTTCTGAGTCATCTCTCCACCCCTATCTTGTATCTTTATGCAGTTTGCTTGATTAGATATATAGTCTTACATGCTTGGAACTGGTCTAGGAAACTAGTTCCATAATGGCCTGACCTTGAGTTCCTGATCCTCTTGCCTCCCCTTCCCAAGCTTCCAAGTGCTGAGTTGACTTTACATCAACCAGTCTAGCTTTTTGTATTCTCTCCCCCCCCCTCTCTCTCTGTCTCTCTTCTCTCTCTCTCTCCCTCTCTCCCTCCCTCTCCCTCTCTTCTTCTTTCTCCCTCTCTCTCCCTCTCTCCCTCTCTTCTTCTTTCTCCTTCTCTCTTCCTCTCTCACCCTCTCCCTCTCTCTCCCTCTCTCTCCCTCTCTCTTTCTCTCCCTCTCTCTCTCTCCCATTCCCCCCCCCCCC
>JADRCD010204838.1:0-39459 GCA_019843815.1 Montemys delectorum | reverse complement strand
TCTCTTTCTTTCTTTCTTTCTTTCTTCTTTTTACTCCTGGTAACTTCTGTGTGTCTTTATTTTCCCGAGTGCTGGATTTTTAATTAAAAATTCCACGGAGGTCTTTTCTCATAGGAAGGTGTTTATGTATTTTGAATTTTCACTTCCTCATTCACTGGCAGTGAATCTTTGATACCTACTCTCAAAACCAATAGTGCAGAAAGCATTATCATTCTAGGCTTTGACAAGCTTATTGTATTCCTTAAAGAAAAGTTAAATAAAATTTAGGCATCTCTTCATTAGCCCACACATACTGTTTTTCTCAAATATGTAGAGTCTCCTCATTTTTACTCTAGTCTCCAGGAAGGTTTCCCCAAAGAATGAATAGGGAGACACCTTTTTGAGGCTGTGGTGCAATTCCAGGGGGAAGAGAAGCTGCCACGGTCTCCACCCTAGAGCTTAAATTCACCACAGAGCAAGGACTTAGAGGTACCCTCTGAAACGAGACAGATTTAATAATGCAGGAAGAAAAGCAAATGCAAACCGAAGCTTTGACCTACTGTATTGGAGGTGTTGACCCATTAGATCTGGAGAAGACTCCCTGGCCTCGGTACTGGCTCCCAGTCCCCCTATTCCTCCTCATCTTTCCTATACAAATGAAGGGGCATTTAAAGAACAGTCTCTGTGCACCAAACCCTTTCACTCATCCTTTGCTTAACACTTCAAGACAAGTGTTAACAGCCTTATCTTATCAGGGAGAAGGGGGTGGGGGGGCTGAGGCATTCATACTTGGCTTTGTGTACTTGCCAACACATCTTTAAATAGCTTAGTGGTCCAGAAAGGTTTTTAAGGCTCCCAACTCTCAGGAGAGCATCTAGAGAAAGTTCTGGAATAACCTTAGAGAAGGCTTGTCAATGAGGTGTCCTGATAACTTCCTGGAACTCTATGGCAACTTCCAATGGCTTAGCTTCTGTGAGATAGCACCTTGTCCATCCTGACTGCAAGAACATAATGATATATATAGAGAGAATATATCATATTATATATATAATATGAAGTAGCGTGAGGAGTACAGAATGAGTGTCAACTCACACAAAATGATCTCAGAGTAATAAGACCAGGGACAATCTTCCTACAGACACTGACTAACTTAGTTGCTTTACTAACCACTTAGATATTGTTCAAGTTGAAAGTCAAGATCAACCTTGATGTGTCTCTGGTATTCAAGTAGTATTAAATATATATCCATATTGACAAGACAACAGGCCATCTTGTGAACACTGATTCTGTCCTACTGCAGTTATCTAGGTCACAGGCCTTTAGTCCAACCCTACCATGAGCTTGGTTTGGTAAGGAAAAGCTTCGTTGGCACACAGCTATGTTTAACGACTTCCACGTTATTTATGGCTACTGTGTGTGATAGTAACAGATTTAACTTGTGACCAAATGTCTAGCATCTATGATCTATCCCCTTTAATAGATGTTTTCATTGTTCTTTATCTAGGAGAGATGATAGGGAAGCTTTGACTAATCTTGGCTTCGTGAATAAAAAAGTAAATATGCATAAACTATTCTGGCTCACGCTTGAGCAGCCCTAACAAAGGTAAAAGCTGCATTTTCTACAATGTTTTGAAGAAAACAAGTACAGAACCAGGCCCAACTAAGTACAGGAGGGAATCTTGTGGTTCTCTGTCAATCTTAGGAAATCCACTCTGGAGTACCCAGCATTCTAGGATCACGAGAAGAATATCAATGCCCCCAAAGCATTCGAGTTTATGGATCCAAAGCAATGAGAAATGTGTTATTTTAACTAACGGGCATCTCAAAAAGCAAGGAAAACTCAGTGGTACCCTAGCACTCTGGATACACCCTAGTATTCGAGAAGGGCAGAATTAGGTAAGATTTGGATAAAGTAGTGCAGTGAAATGTTCACAGTCAAACAGAGTTTCATAAAGGGGGTCAGTATCTGGTCTGGACTGAATATAGACTCGAAGTCTTGTTTTCATAGGAACAGCCATATAGTATGAGAACCTATTACCTCAAACTCTGAAGCTGAGCTATACATTGAAGCTTATTTGTGTCAAAAAGTGGCCAGGGCTTCCAGGTAAAGGTATAGATTTTATTCCTTCAACAGTGATGTCAAATACAAAAGGTTCAGGGAGCCCTTCATGCTAGTGAGTTTCTGTGTCTGACCTGAAGGGAAATGTAGGAAGTGAATCCAGAAGCATGTGAATTGAGGGATTGTTCTGCCTTTTGTCTTTGAGTACTTGTGGTCTTCCCTGGGTCCCCAAGACTTAAAGAGTTCAGGATAAATTGAAAGAAAGAAGTGAAGTGTTCCATTTTACACATTCAGACAGCTCCCTCCCCCTACTTCAGGTCCTTTACTGCCTCTATGTTCAATTGGCAGGGGAAGAAATTTACCACGGCAGCTGACTGTTCCTAGTAAAGTCTCTGAGAGGCTCACTAAACACATGAGAACCACACTATGTCACAGTGAAATACCGTCTGTCTCCTTGGGAATTTTCGAAGTTTGCTTTATCTGTGTCCATTTTTCTGGTCTGATGACTGGATAGGCCACATTTTCCCTTTCTTGGACTGAGTTGCTTTTAAGTTTTCCAAGAGGAACATAATGGTGGTAAGACTGGACAGTGACAACAGTAGGCCATGATTAATGGGGAGCTGAATTCAAAGCAGAAAGTAAACTAGGGGGGCTTTCTTGAAGCTTAGTTCAAGGCCAGGTAAATTCTCTCAACTTGGTAAAAATGCATCAAATAAATGGATTGGAGGGGTTTAAATAACTGAAGAATTTCAAGCACAAAAGAACAAGGTGACTGTAATGTCTCTAGTGTTTTGTTATTTGATTTTCAAATAGAAATTTCACGATCCTCACTTTAACACTTAACTAGGAACGCGTGATGAAATTCTAATGACAAACCATCAGAAAGGGTTATGAACATTTTCCATTCCAGGATTTATGGAATACTCTTAGCATTGTTTTCATAGGAATCCTGATTACTCAGAGACCAGGTACTCCATCTGATGGGCCTGGGAGGATTTGCTATTTTAATTAAAGCACCAAGCACAAGGTAGGTGTCACATGTGAGCGCTGGGCAATGAAGGTCACCTCAGAGGTTGTAGGTAACATATTAGAACCTGTGATTGGCCTGGTTCTTGGGAAATCATGATGTTTATTTCTAGATTTGACTTTAATGTTTTGTTAGCATATATTATCCATAATTATCCATGACAATGGTTGTCATGGTGACATTTTCATATCTGTATATAATGTACATTGATCCTAAACACCCCGTTGCTCCCTCCCGTCCCCTTTCCTCTCCTCCCCTCCCCTCCCCTCTCCTCTCCACCCCTCCCCTCCCCTCTCTTCCCCTCCCCTCCCCCTCTCCTCCCCTCCCTTTCCCTTCCCCTTCTCCTCCCTTCCCCTCCCCCTCCTCTTCTCTCCTCTCCTCTCTGAGTGCCACTGTCAACAATCCCCTTCTTCTTCCCGAATAGTGCCCTGTCTACTTTCTGGTACTTCTTGTTTGTTGGCTGACACCATGAGCACCTCAGATATGGCTTCACCATATCTGGAATCAATCATGTAGTAGGATTACCAGGGCCTGCATGGCTCATGTCTGATTGGGGCTCAGTGTTGGAGGGGAAAGTAGATGTGGGATCCTCCACCAATAATCAGGAAGATGGCTGCGGTTGATACTTGATGACAAAGGAAAAATCAGTTGTCTCCAATGGAGTGTCACTGGGTATGCTAACCACACTTTAGAGTAGTCTCTATGCTCAGGATTGTTGGCCAACAGAAAACAAACAAACTCAATGGTGTCTTTGCATTATTTTATTGTATTGGTCTTTTGCTTGTATATTTTGGCTTCTGTTTGGTGGGAGGTTTGTGTGTGTGTGTGTGTGTGTGTGTGTGTGTGTGTGTGTTTTGTCTTTTGTTCATTTTTTAAAAAGAAGGAGGAATGTCATGGAGTTGGGTGGATATGGGGTGGGGAGGATCTTGGAGAAATTGGAGGAGGGGAAAATCATGATCATAATATAGCATCCGGAAATAATCGTTTGTCAGTTAAAACAAAAAGATGTAGAAGAACTGGAAGCAAAGTGTTTCTGCCGTCCCTTCTCCTCCAATGTCCTTTCAGGAAGGCACAAGAATGTCTGCTCTAAGCTCCCAGATTCCCTTCTATCTCCCCTGAGTGATGACCATGGGCTTCTCTCAGTAGGCAGAACTCAGAATTTAGGAGGAAGTGAAAGGGAGCTCTCACACGCTCTCCCTTCACAACATTCTGATCCTTTAGCGTCTGTGTTCATTCTTCAGGGAAGTCGATTAGCACCAGGGCTGAGTGTTCTGAGCAAACTCTTCACTTCTCCATTGCATCAATTGATCCACGTTCACCTTTCTGCAGCCCCTGTCTCTCCAGGCTTTTCCCTCAGTCTTCCAGAAGCCATTATCTCACATTCTCTTCTAGTGTTCACTTTGGCTTCCCAGGCTGTCTCTATTCCCTTAGCCTTACCCTGCAGGAAACCCCCGGGCCAGCATGAACCTGCACTTAGAGCAGATCCTGGGTCCAGCACAAGAGCCACACCCTGAGCGTCCTCCATCTCCTATGCTTCTTTTAAAGCTTAGGGAGCAGGTAGGGAAGCAGTCCTACCCACCAAAATACTCACACTTGAAGAGTGGAGGAGAGAGAGTCTGAGGTGCATTTAGTTAGAACCGATAAGTTGACCAGAGGGAGGCCACTGGCTAGTCCTGGGAAAGGAGGAGGAAATGAGATCCTGCTTCCCAAGCACCCTGAGTCACCTTGTTTAGTAGGAGGATTGGTGTCCACACTTGGAATGGGAAGGAGGGAGAGCTGCTGTGAGAAGGAATTAGCTTTGATTAGAAGCAGCTGAGTGAAGATCACAAACCCCCGAAGCTCTAGAATCAGGGATAAGGCAAGTCTGTGAAATACCGGGCTACAAGCTCCATTGCGCTGTTAGGGAACATGCTTGTTTATAGTACAAGACAAATATTAGGAGAGAAGAAGAATGCTCACCCATGTAAATTAATGAGAACCAAACCAGAGGATAATGCAATCCAGGACCAAAGTGGCACAGGTTTGTTAGGGACCAACTGCACCAGGAAAATACAACAGCTTGCTTCTAGAAAAGAACTATGAGCACACACACACACACACACACACACACACACACACACACACACACACCACTGCATGAACGGGTAAAAGGAACACCACAGATGTTATCTATTTGGACTTTAGCAAAGATGTGATTTAAGAAAAAAAAGTCCCATGAAATTTTACTTGTAAAACTCATTCAAATTGCCTGGAATAGGAAAACTCTGATGCAGATTGAAAACTGGCTCCAAACCCATAAACCAAAGGTAATGGAACTGATGACTTAATGGCCACGGATCTAGCTGCAAGGAGGTGTTTAGCAGAATGTCCCAGGAGTGACCGAGAGGACTGAGTTTATTAAAAATTTTTATCAAGGAGTTGGAAGAGCTCATCCACAGGATGCACCTGAATTCTGCCAGGAATACTAAGCTGGCCAGCCTCAGAGAAAGGACAGAAGCTCAAGGCCTTGAGGAGATGAACGAACAAAGAAGTCAGAATTGTGGGAAGGCAATAGGAAGGAAGGAACCAAATGGACCCATCTGGGGAAATAGCAATCTTCTGCAATCGTCTGCAGAGTTGGTTGTAGAATCGTCAAGGGAGACAGAAAAGTGTGTGGTGGAGACAAACAGGCAGAAGAGGGGGCAGCACATTAGGTACAGTTTAGAGACACTGTCCAGTGACCAGCAGCGAGGATCCAAATTTGTGAGGCCCAGAATTTCAGAATCTGTGGGGCTTCTCCTTAAGAAAAACACTGGACAGATAGTTCAGTTGGCAAAGTGCTTACCTTGTACTCACAAAGATTTGAGTTTGTGCTCCAGAACCTGCATTTAAAAAGCCAGCTATGATAATCCTAGTCATCTCAGCACTGGGGAGGGAGAGATGGGGGGATCTAGAGGTCAGCCAGCCAGTCTAATATATTTGTTGAGTGGTCAGAGAGAGAGCCTGTCTCAACAAACAAGGTGGCTGACATCTGAGGGATGACACTTGAGATTGTCTCCTCTTCTCTTCTCTGGTGCACACACACACACACACACACACACACACACACACATATGCATGCATGTATATGTACATATACATCCACACCAATACATACTCTCTTACACACACATACACAGACTTTCCCTCCCTCCCTCCCTCCCTCCCTCCCTCCCTCCCTCCCTCCCTCTCTGTCTCTCTGTCTCTCTGTCTCTCTCTCACACACACAATCACAGATACACATGCATATATATATGTATATATATTCATATGTGCATATATATATAAGCATAACAGACACAAACGTATATAAACATATAAACGTATATACATATATACAACACAAACATACACAAATACATATATATACATTTATACATACATACACACACACAAACATGCACACACAGACAAATGCACACATGCACATACATACACACAGCACAAATATACACAAATATGTATACATATATACATACATACATTCATACATACATACACACACAAACATACACAAATGCATATACATACATACATGCACACACACAAACACTCATGCAAGCATACATGCACATACACAAACATATACACACATGCATACACACATCTACACACATGTTAGCAATTTAAAATTAGACCCCCAAATTTTGAAAGTAACTGGTACAAATGAGAAGTTAAGGAAGGCTGACTACCTGGAATTTTGCCAGAGCATTTTAGAAGGTGACCAAACATGTTAGATTTTTCTCTTCTTGGTTAGGTAGGATGAGAGGAGGAAATGTTGAGGTACAGGGTGCTAGTTGGATTGGAGATTCTGAATGTTCCCTACTTCCCCATAAATCCCTGTGTTGAAGTACAACACACAGGTTAATGGTGCTGTGTGGTGGGGCCTTGGGACGGCGACTATCATGAGTGTGGAGTTCTCTTGAATGACATTTAGTGTCATTTTAGGAGACTCGAGGGAACTTGTCTGCCCGTCTGCCCATGCAGCTAAGTAAGAAGACATCTGTCTGTGAAGGAAGCAAAACCTTGTAGATACAAAATCTGTGATAACTTGGGCTTTGGACTTTCCAGCTTCTATAATGGTAAGGAACAGGTTTGTCCATTCTCCAGCAGGAGATTCTATACCTATGACCATTAGACATTACTAATTGGACTGAAGGTATTTTTTCCCTAAAGATTTGAAGTTAGAAGGTTCTGGTAGAGGGATCTGGGTAGAACTGGAATGGAGAGCAGGAGGTGGATATATTTAAAATACACTGTAAACATGTATCAATTCTCCAAGAATACATAAAATATATTAAAAATAATTTCCTGATACTATCCAGTTTGCAACATTTCTTGCTGTATCTGTAAAGGACTAAGATACTAAGTAACAATGGCAAAGATCCATTTAGTTGATTATTAATTTAATTGCTGATTTTGTACGGATTGTAAATGGACATATACATTTCTGGGTTTAAGCATTTTATCTCTGTTGCAGGTCCTGCATTGTATTTTGCACGTTAAGTTCCTTGAGAAGGAAATTTCCAAAATGTTGAGTGCACAGCAGGCTTCCATGTTTCTGGCCTGAATCTGAATACTGCTTCTCTCTGGTCTCCAGAAAAACAAAGATGCTAAGCTCCCTAGTGGTTGAGTTGGCCTCATTTCTGGCCAGTGGAGCAGGGTCAGAGGTGACACACACTGTGAGTCCCTATGGAGATCATGAGTTGAAGGTGGCAGGAGAAGAGATACCTGAATCACTGCTTGAGGAGAAGCAGCCTGGGAAGGTGCCTTGCCCATGCCAGGTACCACGACATAAACAGTATGTAAGCGACACAAACAGTAAGTAATTTTTTTCTGAGTTTACCTCTACTGGTGTGAAATGATTATGTCTATGATCATGGCTAGGAATTGAGTGGGTGGCATAGGCTCTGTACCATTTAATCTACCTAAATGGAGACTTCATCCTCTATCTGAAGAGAAAACTGGGGTTCCAGTCTATCAATTTCCAGACCATTTCTTGCATGGCCACCTTATTGATTCATCTTGTATTGCTGAGGTATTTTAATATTTGGTTGTTGTATGTGTTCATATATGTATTTGAATTTGTTGCTTTAAAGCCTTTTTAAAGTGCAGTACAAAAATCAAACGGGTAAGTAAGTACCTAAAATAAACGCATGTAAAGGAGTTTCCTAAGAATAAAAATATTCATGCTTAGCAAAGGATGCTTTGGCAGCAAATAGCAAACTGCCATTCATGTGTACAAAAGAGTTATTCCTAATGCAGGAAGCATCCATAGAGTCTTTGGGAAAAACCACTCATGCAAAGGTGGTGTGGAACGTAACCCTTCACAATTATAGATGAGCGGGGGATTTGATTCAGATTAAAGGGGGAGGTTTCAAATAAAAAGACATTATAGACTGTGTATGAGGGGTGATTGGGGAAGCTTTGTGAAGACGTACTCAGATGAGTAATTCTTGAGTAAAATTAGTAAAACAATAAGTTTAGGTAGCTAGAGCAGAACATGGGGAAAAAGGTAGAGGACAGTAGTTACAGGGGAATTAGTGTGTGTGTGCGCGTGCGTGCGTGCGTGCGTGCGTGCGTGCGTGCGTGTAGTAATAAGTATATTAAAAGAAGAGAAAAGTAAGGAAAAACTCCTTTGAGAGCAGAGACTGGTTATCACCATAGACTCGACTCCCATGAGAAGTTATACATGGTACACTGGGGCAGGGAACATCATGGAAGGGTTGGGGAACATTATGGAAGGGTTAGGCAGCTGGTACCTGACTATCAGGTACTTCACTTAAATTCAGAGTGATCTCTAAAGATGGATGGGAAGGGGAAAGAAGGACTAGTACGGACGGAGGCTAGTGGAGTCGACCAACGTCATGGCTGAAGATACAGAGGGTGTGTGAATTGAAAAACAGTGCTTTAGGACTAGGTTTCCCACACCATACAAGTATTAAGGTGAAACTATGAAGTGCTTTTCTTGTAGGCCAGTGGTCAAACTTAATTAATTCATAGGGTTCAAGGCAACTGGTAAAAATCAGTCTTGTTATGACATGGGTTGTTTTCTTTATGACCCCTTTAAACAAGACAACTTGTAAATGAGATGGTAGTAAAGAGCAAACAGAACAACTTCCTCTCTGAGGTAGGAATAAGGTTAGAAGACAAAGCAGAAGACAAAACCCCCCGAGCTGCCTCATTTCAGGCCTCTGGAAGTCTTGGCATAGTTGCAGACCTCTTTCCCCATGATCAGACAGCTATTTCCCTGTAGATGTCTCAAGCCAGGGCAAGTCCAGATCTTGTTCTATTTGTTGATGCAACATTGAATCATTTATGAAGAAGAAAAGTCTATTCCTTTTGGATTTATGGAGGCTGAGGGGCCCAGGGCTGAGGAGTCCCATCAGTTACAGAACCTCTTTCTGGTGAGAACACTCTGAAGAGCCTTATGACTGATATTATTGACTGTCAATTTAGCAGGATCTAGAATTACCTAGGAACCCCAAATCCTGGGCATGTCTGTGAGGGTTTTTCTATGTAGCATTAACGGAGATAAGGAGGATGGTATTCACTGTGGGTCGCAACACTGTGGGTGGGCTAGACTTTCCTGAATGAGTAAAATCAAGAAACTGAGCTGAGCACCAATATTCATCACTGTAATTCCTGACAGTGAACCAACTGTGACAAGTTGCTCATGTTCATGGCACCATGAACCTTTCCTACTGTGCTGGACTGTACTTTCAAACTGTGAGCCAAAATAACCCTTTCCATTTTTCAAGTTGCTTTTATCAAGTTTTTGTCAAAGAAGAGGAAGAAGGAGAAGAGGAGGAGGAGGAGGAGGAGGAGGAGGAGGAGGAGGAGGAGGAGGAGGAAAAAGTAGTAAAACAAGCCCTAAGAAGGTTCAAAGTATTGCATAGTGGGAGGAGTATGTGCAAGAAAAAGAGCTGCAGTTGGTAGTTTTATAAAAGACTCATTCTCAAGAGGAACCAATCAAACATGGCTATCTCTGACATAATCATGTTTCAAAGCTCCCACCTCCCAATACCTCACAATGTGAGATAAATTCTACCATGTGTCTTAGACAAACCATCCAAGATATACTATGGGGGATGTAGACAGGTACTCTAGTACGAATGCTTAGTCGTACCTCAGTTCCAAAGAGCCTGAAGGTGGCTAACTGTGGTCATTGGTCATTAACTGTGTTTATTCTTCTGATTCTCAGACATTGAGCTCAGAATTCCATTTCTGAGCTATAGGCCAAATGGCAAAAGTCTTTTGATAGCCCCTCCTATTAGAACGGATCTTAATAGGGAGTTAAAAGATCTTTCAGTTGTGGTAGAAAGGCATAGCATAAGTTTTACCATCCTAGACTTTTTTCAATTGGTCAGCTCAGTAGCATGAAGGAGAGTTGCATGGTTGCACAACCACCACCACCACCTGTCTATGAACATTGGCATTGTTCCAAATTGACACTTTATCCTATTAGAGAGTAAGTTTCAACACCTCCCCACCAGCCCCTGACAATCACTGTTTTATTTTTCATCTCTGTGAAGTTGGCTATTGTAGGGACCTCATGCAAGTGAGATCACATTGTATTTGTCTTTCTTTGGCTTAGTTCACTGAGCGTGCCATTCTCCAAGTTCACCCATGTGGTGCTGTGTGTCAGGACGTCCTTCCTTGTAAAGGGGTTAATGAGTTTCTAATTCACGCGATTTCTTTCCAAAGAGAGAAGCAGGATACTCAGCATTTCCTTAGTCATCTGGTCAGGGGACCATTATTTTCTTTTAGTACCTCAAGGCACTGATGATCTGTGAAACATAATACAGGAAACACTGATCCAACTCTTTCTTTAGTTGGCTTTCTCCAGCTTCCCCAGAAAGTGTGAGAAAGGACACTTGACAGCAACTTGGGTCTGCAGGTCTCCCCAATCCTGGGGCTGAGCACACAGTTGTGGCTCTATCTCCTACAGTGTGCTGCATCAGTGCCTTAGGTGGCAAATGCAAATACAGATCTGAGCCAAATACGAGAGCATCTGGCTAACAGCATAGTTCTCCCAACTTAACCAGCCATCCAAACACAGTGTCTTTGCATCTGGATGACACTCAGTATGCTAGCGGTTGTCCTTGTTTGTTTTTCTCACCATCAAGCTTAGAGATATCCATCCCCATCACTCTTTCATTGATACAGGGTGAGATACAACCTGCAAAGCCTCGGGGGAGGGGGGGGGGGACCTCATTGTCAGTGCTGCCGCTGCCGCTCTCTGCTCTGTTCCTTTCTGTCCTGGCCTGTTCTTATTTTTCTTGCTTTCTGGAACCTTAGACAGTATCGAAAGAACTTCCTCATCATGAACTTGTATTCTGTCCCTCTGAGAAGAGGTCAGAGGGACAACTCTTTTTTTTTTTGAAAAGTTAAAAATTCCTTAATTTTTTATTCCTGGTACCACTACCACAATTTACAGGGCAATATACCTGATGTAATGAAAAGAAAAAGAAAAAGAAAAAGCTACAACAGATAAAAGACCTCGGGAATGTACATCTAATTGACACTACATTGCATTAATCAATAGCTGCACTTTTTGCAAACTGTGGCTATGACAGCCCTGAACAAGAAGGGTTTCCCGTTTAAGCTGCAGTAACTTTTCTGACTATGGATCATCGTTCCTTCTGTGGCAGATTTTTGCAGTTCCTCTAATGCATTTGGGATGACTGTCTCAAAGTAACCTGCAGCTTTCCTGACAACTCCTTGCTCTCTCCCTTGCTAAGAACTGTAGCCATTTCTGTTTTATTTTAAAACCTTTTGCTACCATATCCACCACTTCCACCTCCAGATCCATAGCCACCACCATAGGGACTGCCTGAGCTTCTTCCACCAAAACTGCCCCCCATCATGGGTCCATAATTTGATTGTTGCTGTCCACTATAATTTCCAAAGTCATTATAGTTCCCACCACCACCATAGTTACCGCCACCAAAATTTCCTCCTTCATTGTAACCATCATATCCTCCTCCTCCAGCACCATATCCACCACCTTGGTTTCCACATCCCGGTCCACCTCCTCCATAACCTCCTCTACTACTGTAGCCAGGACCACCACCATAGTTGCCACTATCACCTCCAAATCCATTATAGCCACCATCACCACCTCCATAACTACCTCTGCTGCCACCACCTCCACCACCATAGCCTCCTCTTCCACCAAAGTTTCCTCCACGACCATAAAGTTGCCAGATCCACCTCCACGACCTCTCTGTGATCCAGCAGACTGCATCTCTTGTTTAGAAAGGGCCTTTTTCACTTCACAATTATGCCCATTAATAGTGTGGTATTTCTGAACAACAATTTTATCAACTGGGTCATGATCATCAAAAGTTACAAAAGCAAATCCTCTCTTTTTCCCACTCTGCCTGTCTTCCATAACTTCTATGGTTTCAATCTTGCCATACTTTCCAAAGTAGTCTCTCAGATTATATTCTTCCGTATCCTCTTTAATGCCACCAACAAAAATGTTCTTCACCGTTAAATGGGCACCAGGCTTTACAGAATCCTCTCTAGAAACTGCTCTCTTTGGTTCCACGACACGCCCATCAACCTTGTGTGGCCGAGCACACATTGCAGCATCCACCTCTTCAACACAGGAGTAGGTCACAAAACCAAAGCCTCTGGAACGTTTTGTTTGAGGATCTCTCATTACCACACAGTCTGTTAGTGTGCCCCATTTCTCAAAATGTTCTCTTAAGCTATCATATGTGGTTTCAAAGCTCAGACCACCAATAAACAGCTTCCTCAGCTTCTCTGGTTCCTTTGGATCATGACCCTCCACTTTGAGACCAGACTCGCCTCTTCCAACTCGAGTTCAACATGGGACAACTCTTCTCTACACATTTTCCATGGTCCCTCATTCTCATTTAAATTTTTCTCCGTCTCATCATAAATTTTCAAGCACCTGGTACATGATACAAGACAGTGGAGACTTACGATATACAAAGCAAACAGATCCTAGATTTTTGTTTGTGCTGAGACCATCACTGCCATATATTCTTAGTTGAGGTCCCTGAGATTCAGAGACTCACCAATCTGTTAATCATGTCAAATTTTCTTGCTGACCATCTTAGCCAATCCATATGCAGTCTTATAGTATGTTCTGTGTATTGTACTGTTACTGTTGGTTCAGCTAGTCTTGGGAGCTAGTTTGGATTTCTGGATGGTGGTGTCATTTCAGTAGGAGCACTTGGGTGACTCTCTGTTTCATGTTGTTATTACTTAGAGAAGAATTTATAACTGTGGTACTCATTCAGCTGACTTCTCCACATTCCTTGAGTAGCAGCATCACAGAAAACTACACCAAGAAGAAAGAAACATGCTACTCATATAATTGGAGATGTTTCCTAGGCGATAGGTTTCCTTGTGTGCTTTCAGGAGACAGATGTTGGTTTGTTTCTGTGAGGAGGCACACATATGTTATGGCCTAACGTAAGAATCATACAGTCTGCTATTCCCTCCAGAAGGAGAACCATGTAGAAATGTGAGACTTTGGGATGTAAATCTCATATGGAAAGTGTTTTCCAAGTGTGGGCTGGGTCAGCATAAGTGCATGAGGCACAACAGACAATTATTAAAAGAAAAAAGAGGTGATAAATGATAAGGGGGTTATAAAGCCCCAGGATAAGTAGGGGAGGGGCCTAACCTAGACTGGACAGGCAAGAGGAGTTAAGAAAAGACTTCCCAGAGAATAGAATATTAGAATAGACTCCACATAAAGCTGGAGTCTCAGGGGCTTTGTGGAGAGCATAAAGATACCAACAATTGACCCATGTTCAGGGCATGGCAGATATAGAGGCCCAAAGACAAGAAGGAAAGTAATACTGAATGTTATTGCCGTGCCTACCTGGAGTATGGGGCATGAGGTGGGAAATGGAAGATGAAGAGGATGGGAAGAAAAGGAGGGGACCTTGAGAGGCTCCAAGGTTGAGAAGAAATTCAGTGTTGAGTTGAGAGGTGCTTATTTTATCCTGAGGCCCATGGGGCCATAAGGAAGGGTCTTAGCAGAGAAAAAATAGTGTGTCAAGGGGGCATTGTGAATATTCCCTGTTGTGAATATTATCATGCTATTGGATTAATGGTAGATAAGAGGGGTAGACAATCAATTTGCAATATGTTACAATAATATAAGTAGGAAATTGCAGTGCTTCGGGACGAGAGGGTGTTAAGACATAAATATCAGCCTAGAAAGATTGCTCAGTAAAGAACTGGGTAAAGCATTTACTGTATGAGCTTCAGACCTTGAGTTTTGATTCCCAGCATCCACATATAGAAGTCAAATGGGGGGAAACATCTGTAATAGGAGCTCCAGGGGGAAAGTGGATGCCAGAGTTTTTCTGCCTGTCAAAGCTTGCTGAAATAGGAAAGTCAGTGAGAGATCCTGTCTCAAAGAGCAAGAAAGAGAAGCAATTAATACACCCAGTGCCCAAATTGGGCTTCTACACATGCCTACTCAGGTAAGTATAGCTGCACACACACAGACACACACGCACACACACACACACACACACACACACACACATACACGTACGAGCATATGAACACGTGCACACATGCACAGGACCAAATCTGATGGTAGATCTTGATTGTCAACATGATTGGATTAAGAAATCACTTAGTGCATTAATGAGAACTACCTTTGGGTACCTGTGTGAGAGCTTTCTTAGAGAAGATTAACTGTGAGAAGGAGACCTGCCTTGAACTTTAGTGGTGCCATCTCACAGGCCAGGTCCCCAAATTAGATAGAAGGGAGACAACCAATGGTCAGAAGCTGCTGACCCCTGTGGTTGAATTAGGGAAAAGCTGGAAGAAGCAGAGGAGATGGGTGACCCTGTAGGAAGACCAGCAGTCTCAATTGACCTGGATCCCCAAGATCTCTCAGTCACTGGACCACCAACCAGGAAGCATACACCAGCTGATATAAGGCTCCCAACACACATACAGCAGAAGGCTGCCTGGTCTGGGTTCAGTCAGAGAAGATGCACCTAACCCTCAAGAGACTGGAGGTCCCAGGGAGTTTAGAGGACTGGTGACGACAGGGGGATGGGGAGAAGGTATGGGATGGGGAACATTCAGAGAGTGGACTGGGAGGAGATTAAAATTGGGAGTGTAAAAAAAATGATTAAATAAAATAAAAATTTAAAAAATGGTAAAAGGGAGTGTACTGGCTAGTTTTGTGTGTCAACTTGACATAGGCTGCAGTGATCACAGAGAAGGGAGTTTCAGTTGGGGAAGTGCCTCCATGAGATCCAGCTGTGGGGCATTTTCTCAATTAGTGATCAAGGGGGTAGGGCCCCTTGTGGGTGGTGCCATCTCTGGGCTGGAAGTCTTGAGTTCTATAAGAGAGCAGACTGAGCAAGCCAGGAGAAGCAAGCCAGCAAGGAACACCCCTCCATGGCCTCTGCATCAGCTCCTGCTTCCTGACCTGCTTGAGTTCCAGTCCTGACTTCCTCTGGTGATCAACAGCCATGTGGAAGTAAGCTGAATAAACCCTTTCCTCCCCAACTTGCTTCTTGGTCATGATGTTTGTGCAGGAATAGAAACCCTGAATAATACAGGGAGAAAAGGAGAAAGACCACTGGCATTTACCTCCCTTTCCTCCCTGGCTAGTGCCCTCCCATTCTACAGCTTCCTTCATGGTTCTTTGAATTCCTCTGACCTGTGAACTCAAACAAAGCCCTCATCCCCTAAGTTGTTCTTCAGCAGCAGCAAGCATGGTAAAGTAGCAGAGCAAGAAGTGATAGGGAGTGGTGCTGATGGTGGGAGGGACTATGGTTCAGAAAGGGATCTTTAGATGTCCTTCAGGTTCTCGTTACACTTCGAGGATCACAGTGGCATCCTCCAAGATAACTGAAGAGCCCTGGGGAGGGCACATTTAGAAGAAGCCAGGAGGCCTTTGTACAGGGAACTATGTCCTTCTCAGTGTCTTGCGGATAACGACAGTCACCAGTGTGCTAGGCCATTGTACTTTGTTTTCTGACACTTCGAGATGCTTACCATGATTGTCGATGGGAAGGGCATGGTAGATAAATATAGTACGGAAGAACACCTTCCTGCAGGAGAACTCTAGGAGACGCGCCATAAGAAGAACATGTGCCTGCAAAACTGAGCGGCAGGGATGTTAATACTGACTGTAAAGGAAGACTGCAAGTTTCAGAAGATGATGTACAATAGGGTACAGTTTTGTTTTAAAAATTATTTTATGTCTGTTGAGCACAGGAAGGTTCATACAAATGATGGAAATAGTCACTGTTGCATATTGGGGTTAGAAGGCAAGCAGTGTTGCATGCTGGGATTGGAAGGCAAGCAGTGTTGCATGCTGGGATTAGAAGGCAAGTAGAGAGAACCATTCTTCTTTTGACTTTGTAGAAACAATGGCCTTCTGGAGAGGAAGCCACACCTCAATCTACATACAAATGAACGGGCTTTAGGGGGTTTGAATGACAGAAACTGCCCTCCTGCAGTAGAAAGCTCTTAGTTTGATAGTTCCCTACTCTCCTGGTGGTCCCTCTAGAGAGACAGAGGATGACATACAGCAGGGCTTTGATATCATAGCAGGCAAGTCCTTATTGAAGCTCAGTTCTCAGAGGTTTCCAGTGAAGGCCTGGGAGGCCAAGGGTGGAGTGAGTCACACACAAAGGAGACAAGCCTCATTTGGCTCAGAAAGTCATGTTTGTTGAATGAATCCATGAGCTAATAACTGCCTGAGGCTACCAAAGAAGAGAGAAAGAGACAGAGCAAGCAGAACTATTTCAGAAAATCTTACTGTGCTGAAAGAGCTTGGGTCATTTGGAAACGTTGCTTACTGCCCCACAGGGCTTAGGTTGAAGTCATCTTTGGATTGGATGGCACCAATCTGCAGAAACGACTGGCTTACATAATTATAGAACAGACCTTTCTCATGGGGCTTGCCTTCTAATCTGCTCACAGCTGAATTGGAATATCTAACAAATGCTTTATAGGGACAATATTCCATGTAAATTTATTAGATTTGGATTCTTTGTAAGGAGAATAAACAGCTTTCTTGTGAGTAGCATTTATGGTAATGTAGCTGTAATTAGTCTTACTACTTCGCAGGGTTTTTTTTTTTTCTCTCCTTGTCTTTTTGTTCCAGTCTGAGGCCCTGGGTTCCAACAGTGTCTTCCTGTGACTTGATCTTGATCTTGTTGTTCTACAACAATTGGTTGATACGATGTATAAATCTTGTGTTTATCACCTGCCAGGTTTTGTTGAGAAGTTTGGCTTTTCCCCTTAACAAGCTGTTTAAGAGTTCCAGCCATACAATTCAGATGGTTTTCTAGCCCTTTGGTTCTTCCCTTGGTGGTTGATTATTCTGAGATGTTCAAAGGAGGTTCCAGGGTTGGATAGTAGGATGGGGTAGCTTCTATAGTCATTCCAGCTAGCATCCATGCATTTAGGCCTTTGCTGGCATGAATGAATATTCAATCTATCAAAGTCTGAAAAATCACTTGAGATAAATGGTCCTGTATATTTTAAAATCAGGAGGAGAAGCCCCAGGTTTTGAATAACTATTGATAAAAAATAATTATATTTGGTTAACGCCTCTTGCCAATGTCCAGATAAGAGTGAATTGATAGATGGCTGGGCTGGTTTGTAGCTTTAGGCTTTTTGGAAAGTACTTGTTTCCTATTCCTTTACAGATGAGAAATTTCAGAGACCACAGAGCAATCTGTGTCCACACCACAAAAAATACTCACAGGTTGATCGATAGACACGTACAGAGCAGTATTTCCCTATGAGCGCAGTGCATTCCATGTGGATACTCAGCATATTTGGGATTTAGGATTTCTAACCAATGTTATACAAGATTGATTTTCCTTTGTGTGAATGACAGGGCATAGCATAAATTAGATGTGCAAAGAATATAGTCTTTTGGGCAACATGGATTATACATATGGACATTTGTCAGGTTTCCTGACAAAGATGGCAACTTGGGTGGTAGGCAAAAACCAACAAAACAGAAAATCAACAAACTTCCAGAATGTAGTCAGCACTTAGTGAGAACAACCCTGCAGCCAAAGGCCATCAGGAAACCTCTGGGGTTAGACATGCTGAATTTATTGCTACTTCAGTGAGAGTACTTAGATCTGTAAGGAGTTTTGGAATAAGAAGATGCTATAAAGAATCTCATGTGGGATTCGGGCTTTGCTTGTTTGATTTGAGGAGGGGCTAAGGAAGCCAATTGTCGGAGTAGGTTGAATATTATTAGTGATTAGGGCCAGTTCTATGAATGAGTATCTCTATAAGTCATATATCTATGGAGGTCAAGCTAGGCAGGGCAAAGACAAAGTCGAGATTTTGAAAAATGTAGCAATCAGAAAAAGAAGAGAGAAGTTTGTTTCTTTTCAGCCTGGACAGGCAAGGGCAACTCATGACAACACCTGTGCTTTTGTGTCAGAATCACTCACTCCCAGGTGTTGACAGAGGTTTGCTTTCTTCCTCAGATGACAGTGAACAGCAGCATCTTGCTCCTAACTGCCTGACTATCTGTTTGAGAAAGAGCTCCCTTAATGACTGCCGACACCTCACTGATCCCATGGCTGGCCCCATCTGTGTGGAGCAGGGCAGCTTTCGGGGCAGAGCACTGATAGGACATGCCTTCTCTACACTTAAACATGGAGCTACCCAGGATTGTTTAAGATAATCTTCAGGTTGTGCCACAGGCCTCAAGAAATTACCCTTCTCATGTTGACCTTTGTCTCCTCTGATTGGCACCCCTTCATCACAGTCTCCCTACCCGAGTCATTGGTACTTACCATTCTGTGACCTATTTCTGTGAGTTTTCACCATTTTAGATCTTGCCCGCAGGTTAAGACTAGGCATATTGAAAATATGGTTAAAAATGCAGAGAAGTATGCTGAGGAAGACTGGAGAAAGAAGGTAACGTGTTGAAGCAGTTAATATGGCTGAAGGAATTATTCATGACACAGAAACCAAGATGGAAGAATTCAAGGACCAGTTGCCTGCTGATGAGTGCAACAAGCTAAAGGGAGAGATTTCCAAAAATGAGAGAACTCCTTGCTCGAAAGGACAGTGAAACAGGAGAAAACATTAGGCAGGCAGCGTCTTCCCTTCAGCAGGCATCATTGAAACTCTTTGAAATGGCATAGAAAAAGATGACATCTGAACGGGAAGATTCTGGAGGTTCTGGCCCTGGTGAACAGAAGGAAGATCAGAAGGAAGAGAAACAGTAATAGTGGCAGTGCATTGTGGAGCCAGAAGGACAACATACTATGAAGCTTGGGAGTACAGAGACTTTCTGAGCAGAAAAGGGGCAGATTTCTCTCTTTTTACTGTATTTTTTGGAGTATTCTATATATAATTTCCTTAGTATATAAATTTAGTGACACTTGCTAGCTCATTTAACGGGTAATAAAGTCAGCAATAGCAGGTTCATACTGTTCAGTCACCAGTGTTTTATTCTCAGCTGCATGTAAAGGAGTGGGATGGGACTGTGTACCAATCATTAAGGTAAATTTGGTTTGTGCTAAAATGGCTGTGATTTCAAGGTGAGAAGCCCATTTAGCATGCAGTGGAGGTAGTCAGTCATGGACCTTGAATTGAGGTCACACTGCAGATGCTTGTTGGCCAAGAGCACTACTTTAAAGAATGACCTCTGTGCACATTTGCTCCTTTAACTGATGCCTTGCAAGACTAAGCTACCTGTGCCATGGTCTATAGGTGCAGAAGCTAGGTCACTGGATTACAGCTGTGTTAACCATAGCTTAAAGTGATATATGAGAGTGGTATAACCCTCTCATGGGCCTAGGGCGTACTTCTCTAGTTACCCTCTTGGTTGGCCAATGTCTGCAATTTTTATTCTTGATGATTATCCCTTTTTCATCCATTCTGAAAATATTTTTAAATAAAATTCTGAAATCCTAAAATAAATAAATAAATAAATAAATAAAGACTAGGCAATAATTTTCCTACAGTGCCTAGCTTAGCATAATGTTCTTTTTTTCTTTTTTTTTTTTTTTTCCGAGACAGGATTTCTAATGTTCTTTTTATTGAATTAAGTTTATTGCATTATGATGAGAAAAGATACATGATTTCAATTTATCTGAATTTGTTAACATTTAAAAACATATTTAAGTAAATAGAATTAAATCACATTCTTGTTTCCCTTTTGTACCCCAACTTCTCCCAGAGACCGCTCTTCCATACCTACAATACATTTTTTGTCATATTCTTTAAAATTTATAAAAATATTATAACAATAAAAATGAGTACTATAAAAGTTGTTTGATGTAATACAACAATCAATCTAACAGTCTTATGTAGATGCTTGTCTACAGCAATACTGAAAATACATACATTTTTCTCGATATAAATTTACTCCAAACATATTAACTGTATATTTTAAAATAATACATTACAGCTAGTATTTTTTAAATTAACATATATATATAAAGTCTGTCTGTCTGTTTGTTTGTTTGTTTTGTATTTAGTAGAGCTTAAAATCTTGGCTCTTTCTGTGGTACAAGCCCAAAATAAGAACAATTGGATTTCATTGTAATAAGGCTGTATTTCAGTGACCCTCACATCACCAAAGGATTTTACCTCCATCATAGCTAAGCTGAGAGTTGACAGTTCTGCTGCGCCAAGGAATTAATTGTAGGCACGATTTTTGGATACAGACTTCTTGCTATAGTCAAAGCTATTTGACTTGAGTGAGTGACTTTATTCTCAGCCCACAGAAAACAGTTACATTCATTTAAGAAATGGTGAGTGTATTAAGATGGTCTATCCATAAAGTCATTCACCAACTGTTTCAATGAACAATGGTTCTGCTTAGAGGGTGGCACAGACATTAGGTGAAGGTAAGAATCTGGTTCATTGGCTGTGATAATTTGGAAAAGCATTCATCTCAGAAAAAGAGTAACTTGTAAAGTCCTCTTCTTCAAACTTGATACAAGAGTTATAAACAGCACGCAAAGCATTTAGTCTCACTCTTTGTTGTTCTCTTACAAGCCACCTTCCAAGTTAATTGTCTACGTTTATTTTGGCTGTATAAATATTTTTGAAATATATAAGCTGTTCTGAAAACCATAGTTTAGTGTAAAAACATGAAATAAACAATACTACTAATAGAGAGGCGGAGATAGGAGAAGCAAGATTTCAAGACCGTTATGTGGTACACAGGAAGACACTGTCACATACAAATAAGCTGAAAGTGTATATGGATTATACAATATTGGACCTATTTCTCCAATTACCAAATTAAAGAGATCATTGCATGACAGTCAACAAATTTCCAATTCTTCATATTTTTGGATTTCACTCAACTAGGATATGTTGGTAATATTAATTTTCATATTAAGATATTAAGAAAAAGTAATTGCTACTTCCTGTTGTTTTTGTTGTAAGAGGTGGAATTAGGTTTGTGTTGGTTTGTTCAAAGATTACTTTCTTGCTTCCTCTAGGGTGTAGTTTTGCTCCTTATGTTGGTGTTTTCCATCTATTATTCCTTATAGGGCAGGATTTGTGAAAAGATATTGTGTATTCATTTTGTCATGGAATATCTTGTTTTTTCCATCTATAGTAATTGAGAGTTTTGCTGGGTATAGTAGCCTAGGCTGGCACTTGTGTTCTTGTAGGATCTGTATGACATCTGCCCAGGATCTTCTAGCTTTCACAGTCTCTGGTGAGAAGTCTGGTGTAATTCTGATAGGCCTGCCTTTATATGTTACTTGGCTTTTTTCTTTTACTGCTTTTAAAATTCTTCCTTTTTTTAGTGTGTTTGGTATTTTTATTATTATGTGACAGGAGGAATTTCTTTTCTGGTCGAGTGTATTTGGAGTTCTGTAGGCTTCTTGTATGTTCTTCTGGACATCTCTTTCTTTAGTTAAGGGAAGTTTTCTTCTATAATTTTGTTGAAGATATTTACTGGCCCATTACCTTGGGAGTCTTCACTCTCTTTTATACCTATTATCCTTAGGTTTAGTCTTCTCATTGCATCCTGTATTTCCTGGATGTTTTGGGTTAGGAGCTTTTTGCTTTTTGCATTTTCTTTGACTGTTGTGTCAATGTTTTCTATGGTATCTTCTGCCCCTGAGATTCTCTCTTCTATCTCTTGTATTCTGTTGGTGATGCTTGCATCTATGACTCCTGATTTCTTTCCTAGGTTTTGTATGGCCAGGGTTGTCTCTCTTTCTGTTTTCTTTATTGTTTCTATTTCCATTTCTAGATTCTGTATGGTTTTATTCATTTCCTTTACCTGTTTGCTTGTGTTTTTCTGTAGTTCTTTAAGGGATTTTTGTGTTTCCTCTTGAAGGGCTTCTAGCTGTTTACCTGAGTTCTCCTGTATTTCTTTGAGGGAGTTATTTATGTCTTTCTTAAAGTCCTATATCATCATCATGAGAAGTGATTTTTAGATCTGAATCTTGCTTTTCTGGTGTGATGGTGTTTCCAGGGCTTATTATGGTGGGAGAATTGGGTTCTGATGATGTCAAGTAACCTTGGTTTGTGTTGCTTATTTTCTTATGCTTGCCCCCCACCATCTGGTTATCTCTAGTGCTACCTGACCTTGCTAAATCTGACTGAAGCTTGTTCTTCCTGTGATCCTGGTTGTGTCAGAACTCCTCAAAGTCAAGCTGTTTCTGGGATCCTGTGATTCTGGGATCCTGTGATCCTGGGCTTGTTAGAGCACCTGGAAGTGGAGCACCTGGAAGTGGGTGTTGTAGGACTGGCTGTGGAGTTTGCACCCAAGGTCTGCTCAGGGCACCAGCCCAGACAGACCTGAAGAAACCAGTACCATTGGGCTGTCAGAGTTCCTGGATGCTTGGGTCCTGCTGGTCCCAGTTTCTCCCAGTGTTGGGACAGATGTTATGTCCTCCTCACCTCTGATCCTGGGCATGTTAGAGCACCTGGGAGTGGAGCTTCCTCTGGGTATTATGGGACTGGCTGCCTAGTTTGCGCCTACGGTCTGCTTAGGGCACCCGCTGGCCTAAACAGCTAGCATAATGTTCTTTAGGCTTAATCTGTGCTGTTATGAATGACAAGAATTTATGATTCTGTCTTTTATTAAAAGTCAAAATTATCAGTGGACTCATTTAAGAATCCTATCATTCTTAGTTATTGGTGAAGGCCTAGATTTGGGGACACAAGTCTTTTTTAATAGTTTGGAGGTACAGGAAGAAGAGCGCACCTCATCCCCCCAGCTCATCTAAGTTAGCATTGTGCTTTCATTGCTGGAGCTGATCATGTGCTGACCTTATTGTCTGTGTTAGTTACATTGGTTGTTATGGCCAAATATCTGACAAGAAGCAACTATACGGGGGATGAGGACTCTCTTGGCTTGCAGTCTAAATGGATACAATTATCTTGTCAGAGAAGGGATGCTGAGAGACTGTGAGGTCCTGATCACTTACAGTTCACAATTTGAAAGCAGAGAGAGAGATGGATAATGGTTCTCAGATCACTTTATTCCTCATCATCTATTCTATGCAATCCCCTAGCCCATGGGGCTACAACTCACATCCAGGGTAGGACTTCCATTCTCAATTAAACCTCTCAGGAAATGCTCTCACAATTGTGCCCGGATGTGTGTCTCCTAGGTGATTCTAAATCCAATTAGGTTGACAATGAGTATTAACCATCACACTAATTCTTATTAAAAGTGCAGTCGTGGGCTATGGCTCAGGGGCAGAGCCTAACATACCCAAGGCTCTCTGTTTTCAACCACTAGCATCACGTAAGCAAGCTTTTCAAAATGCAGTCATTTATGATTAATCAATTGGTCTGTTTTTCCACTTACTTGAATCATTAATAATTATTATATATCTCCCAAGTACAGATACATCAGAAGTGTGTGTACAGTGTGTCCTTCCAGTGGGAGTCAGTCCAGTTATACACAGATAACTTATACTGTCATGAGCTCCTCAGCAGAAATGCTGAATGATCACTTGTATGTATACAAGTGTAAGAGAGGGAAGCCAGCCTTCAGGGTGAGCCAGCCACTTGATATGCCTTACCACTGACACTTCCCCAAAAGGGGGGCCTAGAAGCATGAAGAATGACTTTCCCAAGGCTTTCTGCATCTTACTAAGGACCAAATTGAAGCATTAATAATTTTTTTTTTGTCACTAACAGTGAAGCTTGGCCAGAACCCAGGTCTTATGGGCACAAAGTCTCTGCACCTCCCTGCAAGACTGCTTTATCCTCAGTTCTAGGTTCTATATCAGAGCTTATTAGAACAAGATTAATAGGTCAATGGTTCAGTCCAGTGGATAAAGGTGCCTACTACCAAGCTGGATGACCTGAGATTAATCCTCAGAAGCCATCTTCTGGATGGAATGAATTTGATTCCTGAGAACTGTCCTTTAATATTTGTACATGCTGTGGCAAAAGTGGGCAGACATATGGATGCACATGTGTACATGCACATTCAGTAAATAAAAAATAAACAAATAGATGTAACAAGAATAACCGCAAAAGAATAATTTGAAATTGTGCAGCTCTCCTGTATTTTTTGGTTTTTTCTTCTTTTGGTTGCTGTTCAAGCCAGACATGGTCTTACAACTATACTTCTACAGGACAAAAGGGCCCAGAACCAGCTCAGGTGTCTACGACAGACACAGTGCATCTTGGAGAGTCTACTAGTACATGCAGCTGCAGATTCAGGCCCACAGCTCCAAGGATGGAAGAGCAACTCAATGTGCAGCTTTGGAATCAGGACAGTATGCAACACCATGTTGTTCTTACCTCCCCATAGTTTTGGGAATAAGGTTAGGCATTCTGCCAAAGCAGGCAGCTCATGGTTAGCCTGGCTCTTCAAACAGTAAGCACCCATGACATAGCCTAGTGTTAAGGAAGTTATGAAATTGAACTCTGGAAGTTATAAATTCTATGATGACAAAAAACATTGGCTCTGATGCTAAACACAGCATTCATCGTATAGGAGAACACGAGGCTTCAAGAACTAAGTGGATTGGCCAAGAGCCCATTCTTAGGGGGATGGCAGTTGGCATTTTTGAATGTAGTTGTCTGATATTAAAGCCAGCACCAGTGTTTCTAGCCATGGATTTATTTTGTCTCCTCACACTGATTTGCATTCACTGGAATAAATTCTAAAGCTCTCAGAAGGGCTCCATCTTCCAGGAATAATTCTAGGTAATGGTGCATTATATATGGACATCAGTTTGTCACCTTGTCCTATCCACACCATGGTGCTGTGACTTTGTATCGCTTCCTAGCAAAGGGGTAGGTGGGTACTTCCCCATTTCTTGCAGCTGAGTTTGGTCATGTGACTTTTTTTTTTTTTTTTAACAGTGGAATTCAGAGGTAGCCTTGGTGTGCTTGTTCTGAGAGGAGGAGTACAAGGACATAAGTGTTTCCCCCACACAGATTTGCACACCTGCCATCATAATCAGCGGAACTCATTCTGCCAGTTTGCTGGTCCTAGGTAAAAGATGGATGTCACAGAGCAAGACATGCAGCAGATACACCTCCGACTGTGCTCAGCTGTGACCATCTGAGCCCAGCCAACTCATATATATATGATAGTAAATCATGTTTGATTCAAACCAGTGTTTTAGGGCACTTCTCCATGTGGTATCTTTGAGACAGCAGCTAATGGATCCCAGTAATTTCTGAGTGGCACAGTATGAGGTCAAGATGACGTCTGTGGCTTATGAGCATTTGGTCCCAATGGAAACTGTCTTTTCAGTCTTCATTGCAAAAGATAGGAAAATAAAAGTGCATACACACAGAAACATATGGCTGGTCCATGTGCCGACGCAGGGCAATAGTGCTGACATAGCGCTTAGTGCGGTACCTGGCACAGATCTGATTCTCTCTGCTCTTGGGATGTCAACTCCGAGCCTTGCAAAGGGCCCTGCAGGCCCCTGTGTCTAAAGCCCTGACAGCTCCAGGACAGACAGGTACACACCAATGGATTCTGTGGTTTCACGTTTTACAAGTTAAATATGGTACGAGTGAACAGTGCATGCCCAAGTCCAGAATAGATTTCCACATGTTCAGTGTTTGTCATGTGATACAACGATTCAGGCCGTGAATTTATCTGCACATGTACACACACACACACACACACACACACACACACTTGTGTTTATTTTAACCAGAATGTGAGGAAAAGCAAGCATTATTTGTCCTTCTCCAATATTCTGCATAGCAGCACCCTCATCTCTGTTCCCGTTACAGCACAATTGGATCACTGCAGTTGTGTGGAGTCAACGGCGTTTGAAGGGAAGTAAATCACCCCAGAAGCACCACTTTATTCTTCAGCCTTTATTTGAACATGGCCCCTTCTATGCTGGTGTGAAAGCGACCTTGATGGTATCGAATACATGGTAGCAATTTCTTTCCAAGCCATTTTAGTTCATTCGGGCAGCCCCTTCAGTGATCCTCTTCTAGTTGGTTACAGAGCAGCTGCTTCCCATATTGCAAAACCTCAACATACAAACAGCACAAAGAAAGGAGGTGGGGACCCCTGGCACTTACTGGGGCTCATAAACCTGTCAGCAGAGCTGCCCTTTCCCCTGGCTGTGCTTTAAGCAAGCGCTGGAGTCAGCACCTCCATTCAGCTTGCATAAATAACCTTCTGTAGGCCTGTGAGCAACGGGTGGGCAAGAGGGTAGGCACACATACTCTAAGAACTCTGATTATGGGGGTGGGAAGACCCCCTCCTAGGGGAGAGACTCACCAGACATGACCCCCAAGCTACCTTAGTAAGGATCAGGTTAATTTTCCTAAGTGATTACTAAATCCTACAGCCCATGTCAAGCATGGAATTGATCCTTGGTGATTTTTTAGCCCAAAGATGGAATTTTTTTTTTTTTTTTTTTTTTTTTGCCCCATTGCAGACTGATGAAGAACATAGCGCTTGAATAGTGAGCAATCTGAGAGACACACAAATCAGACCTTCTTCTGGCTGTACTCGGGTACGCTGTCTTGTGTATTTTTGTGTGTTGTGAGAACTTCCTAGAAGTCCTTCACTGTAGTGTATAAAGAAACACACAGTCAGGTATGGTGACCTCTGTGTGTCACTCTCACACTTGGAGACCAGCCTGGATGACAGCGAGTTTGAGGCCATCCTGGAACATGTAAGACCCTGTTTCAAAACAAAACAAAACAAACCCCCCCCCCAAAAAAAAACAAAAAAACAAAAAAAAAACAAAAAAAAACCCTAAAAAACAAACAAACAAACAAAAACAACTAACCCCAGCCAAAGCCAAACAATCAATTTAACATGAAAAGAAGACAGTATGATATGATAATATGATAATCCAGCTCTAAGTGAGAATAGTTCTTAAATACTCTAATGCCGTAGGTTCAAAGCTCAAAGCTCACACAATTAGAAAATACAATTATCCCAAAAGTTTGTTCAGTGTCTAGTTTCCCATTGTCTAATAAATGCAAGCTATAGTTGATTAGAGAAATGTCTTTTTTTTTTTCAGTGTTTTCATTATAAATCCCCATGTCTAACGAGAATGGATTTTCAAGTCAGGAGAAGAAGCATATCTTTGAGTCATGAAGTTCAATTAGGAAAAGAAATATTTCCTAATCTACTGTATTATTTCCGTTTTCCTTTCCAGGTTTAAAAATATTGAAAATCGCCTGTTCTGTGTTAAGCCCAACATAAACATCTTCTTGGCAAACAATTTTTTTTCTGTTATATTTCCTACGATCAATAAATCTTATAATTGCAGTAATATCTAAGGACAGAGAGTGAGCCGGTGATGCAAGTTAGTATCAAATAGTGGGGCGGAAAAAGCATCCAATCCTGCTGATCACTCCAGCTCTCTACTTCATGCAGATTTTCACATGGCTGTTTACCCGTCACTTGATTTCTGCAAGTAACAAGTTCATGGTTACTACAGAGTTCGTGGGTGCTTACCCTTTCACACCCTGACAGTTTTATTTTATGGAGTCTGCAGCCACGAAGAGAAAGCATCACATTCATGTGGAATTCCTTGACTGGGTTTCAGCACCGTCAAGACATACTGCTTTTAATCTGCATTTCAAATTGCTTTGGAATTGGGCCATGTTTTCCAATTACACTGCTAAAAACTTCACACGCTTTCTCTGCAGTTTCTAGTCTAAATATTTTCGTCGCAGGATGGATCTTGCGTGCAATACACTTGTTCTAGTTTTAAAATATGATGCTTTGTAGAGCACACAGTGAAAGGTGGGTAGTGGCCTCTCTAGCGTTAAGCTTTTGCTATGTCAAAGACCGGAGGCATTCTGATTGTTAACTGAAGGCCATTGTGTATTGAAGACTGCTGGGAAACACCTAGTTTAGGCACTTGGAAGTCATTACCCTGATGGAGCTGATATTCTCTGAGTACCCTTGGTGTAATATTCTTCCATATATCTTGTTTAATTTGCTGTTCTCAACTCCAACAAAGTAGGTATCGTTATGTCTATTCTAAAAGCAAAGCCATTGACCTGAAGTTAAGTAGCTTGTCCATGATTACACAGCCAAGAAGAGATGGAGTTGGGCTCAGGCTCCAGTCTGCAATATCAAAACCCATTTTGTCATCAATGGTCACATCGAAATGACAGCCCATCGAGGAACCTTCCAGTAGAGATCTTGATACGTAGGACCAGGGTTCAAACCTCAGCGTGAGTTTCAGCAAAGCTTGCCGAGCTCTATGTTAGTAAACACACACTGATATTTGAGCTCATTTGGAATCACCACTTCTCATTTAAACTGTCTTTACGCTTCACTACTCATAGCTTGTAATGTTTGCCATATTAGTGAGTCATATTTGCCTATCCAGCATTTATACTATCATTATTGATTCTCATGTCTTTAATATCTTCATTACTACCTTACATTCTTCCATTTTCCTCTGTAGACGAGTATCTTTGCTTTTTCTTCTTTCTGTTAGTCCTTTTAGACTTTTTCTTGAGACCTTCTACCTCCTTTCTTTCTTCCTTCCTTCCTTTTCCTTCAATTTCACATAAATCTCATGACTCTCTCTTGGATCCGTTGAAGAAAGGAGAGATTTCTTTATTTAGTATTGAGAAGTATGAAAACAGCCAATCATGGGTTTTTTTTTTTTAAACCAGTACCCATACACTGGTCTTCTTATGGCCAATTGCTCTTCCTAATTGCTGTTATAAAAATATCTTGTTACTGAATTTTCCACCTGGTTAGTTGCTAGATTAATAGGAGTTTATGCTAAAATCCTAGTTTTCAAAGTGGGAAACGAGATGCTGAAGAGATAAGAATTGCCTCTGGATTTTAGAAAGCACAGGTATTGGCAGATAAAAATAGAATTAAGGGCTTCTTGTTATCTGAAGGGTATGGCCCTTATTGCCCCACCTTTAAAATTTTGTGCATATGAGTGTTTAATCTACAAGGATATCTGTGCACCATGTATATGCCTGGTGTCCTCAACAAGCCGAAAGAGGGCATTGGATCTCTTGAGATTTGAATTACCGATGGTATTAGCCATCATCTGGGTGCTGGGAATAGAACCTCTTGAAGAGCAATCGGTGCTCTTAACTGCCGAGTCAATTCTCCAGCCCATACTCTTAGTGCTTTAAATCAGCATGAAGATGAAGAAGAGGAGGAGGAAGAGGAGGAGGCAGTAGAGGAGGAGGAGAAGGGGGAGGAGGAGAAGAAGAAGGGGGAGGAGGAGGAGGAGAAGGAAGGGGAGGAGAAGGGGGAGGAGGAGGGGGAGGAGAACAGGAAGGAGGAGGGGGAGGGGGAGGAAGAGGTGTGGGGAACTCTTATACAATTTCAAGGTTTGGGCATGATGCTGGTAGGAAGTCCTTAGCCATGACCTGAAGGGTGGTTGCCATTTTTCAAATATATCCTAAGAGACATCTGAAGTAAGACTTTCTTTGAAAGTGTTGAGAAAGAGACAGATGGGAAATTGTCATGTGCTAGATATGTGGGTTAAGCTATGTGGCACTGCTAGTTAGATGTCTCCAAGGGCTAAAGATTCCTGGTCCAGGTTGTATCACAAAGCTTAGTTCCTTATGTGCTTGTGCACACTCCAGTCTAAAACCCAAATCAAATACGATGCTCATGCTCATGAACTCTTTTGAAACTCACTAAGCTATGCATTGCCACCCAATATATCTGAATAGCATTTACATGCTGGACATGGTTCAAAGCATAAACTGAACTCTTCAGAAGCACGCAGTATACCCTGCAGGTCCCAAGGTCCACATTCTAGTCACATCCTTGTTCATTAGCTTCTGACTTTCTTATCTCCCAGGGTTTGAAAATGGTTCCTCTAGGTGGAGCTGTCCTGGTTATTTAGTGTAAAATTATACAGTGCACAGCAGGGGGCACCCAGTAAACCATATGGAATGTTCACTCCTGTTGGCAAGGGATCATCTGTGAGTTTTAATGCCTTGATCAATAAGCATTTGCTTCTCTGCCTCTCGCTTTTAGTCATTTGCCTTTTGCCTAGTCTAATCCATCACTAGTCCCCAAGAGGGAAGCAGCTTGGCTGATTAAGCTTCTCTCTGGATAAAACTTAGGGAGCGCTGATCAATAAAGAACAATTTCCAGATGGCAGTACGTTTACTTCTAGTCTTGTGCTGCTCTGGTCTGTAGTAGAACTCATCTTGGAATACGATGCTAGGGACTTCCAACTTCTGGAAGGTATTTTGAAGGGAGTGTAGGCATGAGGATAGAAGTCGGAAAGGAAGAATAAATCAGTGTTTCTTCAAGATCAAATCTGTGCCCAGACTCACTGTTACTTTTGTATTCTCTATTGCTTCCCTCCTTAAGAAAGACTGGAAGGAGGCACAGGGCTGATGAGATCCTTCCCTCCTCACTAAGGAGCTGTAGGAAGTTGTTGGTTGCTGAAAGGGGAACCCTATTTTTCAGTGGTGTAGTCACTGCCAAGTAGCCCTTACTCAAGTAAAGAAACCAATACCCATGTTCATGTAGCAGTCCTAATTAAATTCAGTAGACACACACACACACACACAGACAGCACACAAACACACGCAGACATATATACACATCATGAAAGTAGAAGGGAACTTGTTGGAACTTGTTGTTGTTGGAAAGAAGGGGTTTTGTGGAAGGGAGAGAGGATAAGCAAGAGAGAGTAATGGAACATAAATATGATCAAAGTACCTCTTGTATATGAAATATATAGACACATTATATTATAACATTTTAATAGTAACTTTTTCATTTCCCTGACAATATACCATGACCAAAGCCATTTATAGAAGAAAGATTTTTTTTTTTTTTTGGCTTAGAGTTGCAAAGGGAAAGTTCCTAATGGCTGGGAAGGTGTGATATCAGGCAGCTGGAGTAAAGCCACTGGAATGGCAGAGGCTGGACAGGATTCACAAAGTGTCTCTAGGCCAATCTGCACATTCCACTAGTCTCTATGTATCACAGAAGCCAAGGAGTGCACAGACCAGGGTATGCATTGTGAGCACTCAAGTCTTTAAAGAGTTCGGTTCCAAGATTTCTGCCACAGTTTTTTTAGCCTTTAAAACTGGCGAAGGGGTCCGGGAGATAGCTCAGTTGGAAAAAACACAAGCGCAAGGATCTGAGTTCAAATCTCAGCACCCGTGTAAAAAAAAGTCAGGCATGATGGTTCACAGTTATAATTCCAAAGCTGGGAAGGCAGAGGCAGGAGGATCTCTGGGGATTACTGTTCAGCAGGCCATTAGTACAGAAAGAGGCCCTAAGGAGCAATATTCCAAATTTTCCCTTGACCTCCACACACACATACCTACATGTATGTACCTGTCTACATACCTACACACACACACACACACACACACACACACACACACACACACACAAAACTTCTAAAGGTGTCACTTTGATGAATTTCCTGGGCAAAAAGAGGGCTGACTTCTGGATTCTAACAGAAGGGAATGGGATGGTCGCTACTCTTCCTCATTAGCTGACCTGAGAAAGGAAGCAGGCAGTTGGCATATAATGGCTAGCCCTGACCCCAGAGATTACAGGAGAGATGTGGGAAACCCCATCTCTTGCCAACCAGAAGATCTGATACTCCCCCATGAAGATGATACTTCTCAATGTAATTTGACAAGTAATGTGTCAAAATAATTCTCTGATAAAACCTGCAATTTTGCAATATAGACAGTGTGTTGGCTTGCGTGGAAATGGTCCCCAAGGGCTCGTTTGTGTGAATGCTTGGGTGCTAGGGAGTGGAACTGTTTGAAAAGGATTAGAAGGATTAAGATGTTGGGACTTGTTGGACTAGGCACCACCTTATTGGAGGAAGTGTGTCATTACAGATGGGCTTTGAAGTTTCAAAAGCCCATGCCAGGCCCAGTGTCTGTCTGACTCTTTTTCTCTGTTTCCCTTTGTCTCTTTCTCTCTGCCTGGGAATTAAGATGGAGCTCTTACCTGCTGCACTAGTCCTAAAAAAAAATCCCTCCATGCTCCTGCCATGCCTCTGCAATGATGACAATGAACTAATTCTCTGAAACTATAAGCAAGCCCACAATGAAATGCGCTCCTTCGTAGCAGTTGCTTTGGTCATAGTGTCTCTTCACAGAAATAGAACATTAATGATTTGTGTTCTATTTAGTTAGTGAGTGGAAGGATTCAAAATGGAATAAATGAGGGTGTTCTCAGGGAAAGACCCCACCTAGCTAAGTTTCCAACTTAGGGGAAACTAAAGGAAAGCATAAGCAACAAAGGAAGCCATCTATGACTAAAATCTGATGCAAAGGTAAATCACAGAGGGCGTAGGCTTCAGTCCAAGGAGGCAGTATAACTGGGGAGCTTCATCCAAATGGTTCTGGCTTTTAGAGTCAAGAAGGTTACAGGAAATGGTTTATGGACATGGGCAGTGGAGATGCAGAGGTTAGAGCTTGCCCTCCTGTGTCTCCGTCCTGCTTCAGTCCAGGGCTTCCTCACAATGCTCCCTTTCCTCATTTTTTAAAATGATAACATGTATTCTGTGCCAGTGTATGTTGAAGTATGTGATATGGTTTTTTGTTGTTGTTGTTGTTTTTGTTTTTTGTTTTTTGTTTTTTTTGTATTTTGACTTTACAAGGGTTACAGTTGAAAGATCGCTTTGTGTCTCAGAAAAGACTTTGAACCTTGGATCTCTAACCAGTGCTGAGACGGAAAGACTTTGGGGACTTTCTGAAGTTAGACTAAACACATTTTGCATTGTGATACAGCTAGGGATCGAGAGTCGGGAGTGTGGTAGCTTGAATAAGAATGCTTCCTATAGCTTAATGTATTTGAATGCTTAGTCATCAGGGAGTGGTAAGAACGTTATGGCTTTGTTGGGGTAGATGTGGCCTTGTTAGAGGAAGTGTGTCACTGGGTTCATATATATGTGACCATGGTCATCATGGTGACTCTTCAAAGCAGTAAGAAGAGTGATTAAGGTATGCACACTCTAGATAAGTGCTGTCGATTATATGCAGATTGTAGCTTGGTTTTGTTTAAATTGTGTGTGTGTCTGTGAGTGTCTGTGTGTGTTTTGCACATGTGCACATGGTACACATGTATGTGAATGTAGAGGTGAGAGGATCAACCTTGGGACAACAACTCAGGTGTCCACCATCTTCTTTTGAAACAGGATCTCTTATTCACCTAAGGGCTCACTCATCGTTGACAGTCTCTTCTCAGGTGATTTTTATATTGTGTGACATTGACAGAAATAATTATCACACGTGGAATACAGGTTCCTTAGAGATCATCCAAAGTCATATGATGGGGAAGGAAGTGTAACAGCCTATCACGGTAGAGAGCATGAGTGTTTATGTCTAAGAGATGGGAATAAGTTTTCCAGATCTCTGCCACGTTCTACCTGTTTGACTTTGGGCAAACTTCTTAAATTCTCTTGACCTCCTTTTCCTGTCTACAGAATGCAGAGCGCCGTGGCCACTTTGAGATTTTTTTTTTATGAGGATTAAATGAATGTAAAGCAAATGTAAAGTAATGCAAAATACTCCATAAATGTGATTTTTTATTACAATCTAATGACAATTATATTACTATTAATTAAATTATAATTTAATTCATGGCAGATAGTGCTTCTGTGACACATTCAAGGTCAGATAATCAGAAAATAGCAAGAACTAGACTTAAAAATAGCTCCTTTAATACTGGAACAATGCTTACACGTGTGGAGTATGGGAATTCTTTTCCAGTACAACTCCAGCCAAACTCAGATGTCCTTATCCGATACCATCTTCTTCCTAATGCAAACTGGACCATTCTTCTGGACTTAAACCAAATCGTGCTTCAGAATTCAGTTGCTCTTGGTAGTTACTCACTGTTCATTTTCATTTGTGATGGAATGGTTTGGGAAATTTCCCTAACCCATATATCCTACAAAAAAGCTGGCTTAGTTTCTTTACATAAACCTGTATTTCTTTTTTTTTTTTTTAGTGTATTAGTAAGGGTTCTCTAGAGAATCCAGAACACCTATAGAATGAATTTCTCTCTTTCTCTCTCTCTCTCTCTCTCTCTCTCTCTCTCTCTCTCTCTCTCTCTGTATATAAATACATACACACACACACACACACACAGACACACACACACATACACACACACACACATATCAAATGTAAAGTAATGCAAAGTACTTGATAAATATGGTTTTTATTGAAATCTAATGACAGTTATATTACTATTAATTACATTATAATTTATGACAATGTTTAGATAAACTGATAGATGCATGGATAGATTTGATTGATAGATAGATAGATAGATAGATAGATAGATAGATAGATAGATAGTAGACTTATTAGAATGACTGATAGCTCGTGATCCAGCTAATACAACAATGACTGGCTACAAATGGAAGGTCTAAGAATCCAGAAGTTGTTCGGTCCCCAATCTTCCCTGATCTTATGAAGTTGCTGGAATCCAGAAGAAGTAGGCTATGATGCCAGTGAGGGAATGGACTTGCTAGCAAGGCAAGAACAAATAGGCAAAAAGCAGATCTTCCTTCTTCTGTGTCCTGAGATAGGCTTCGAGCAGAAGGTGTGGCCCACTCTAAAGTGATGTCTTCCCACATCAAAGGTCTGGACTAGACGCAGATGCACCCACTTCAAATCAAGCAAAAAAACAAAACAACAACAAAAAAACTTCACAGCTGTGCCCTCCATTTCTGGACAGTAGTTTATTCCAAGTGTAGTCAAGCCGACAACCAAGAATAGCAATCCCATTTAGTAAGCTTGTAACTATTGATGGTGTCCATTGACCAGGTCAAAGGGGAGCACTATGCTTTATTGTAAGGATGGAGCCTGTTCCCGACCTCTGGAGCCATCTCTTATATACCACTGAAGTATATTATCTTTCTTCCCTGCATCTAGGCTGATGTGCATTGGGGGGAACAAGACACTGCTCATCTGTCTTATTAGCTCATCACCATGACTCCTTGTTGCCCCCAGTCTCTTTAAAAGTCAGGACGCTCCTGTCCACAGCCCTCCAACCTATATCTTCCTTATATTCTCCTGGACTCTGCCTCAACAGAGTGCACACTGAAAGTTCTGAATGTTTCGCCTTTTAATAACTCCAAGTTTTCCATGAAAATCTGATGATCTTGTGTCCTAGGCAAAGCAGGTGTATCCAAATAGAGAGCTCTCAGTATTACTCGGTATTACCTTCATCATGAAAATGGCTTCTTGGTAAATATGCTCTCTAAAAGTATATGCAGAGAAGAGTGTCCTTCAAAAGGACAATCTTAATTCACAGTGAAAGACTTGTGCTGTGAGATCTGACAAAAATTGATAGCTGTTGGAATATAACTTCCCTGTGGTGCTTTAGAGCATGGTAGGGACTTTAGGAGCCTGAGCCTAATGAAAGGAAGTTAGGTTACCGAGAGTACACCCTTGAAGGGGATATGGGGCTCTAGATGTTTGTGTGTGTGCTTATTTCCCCGAGACATTTCAGGTAAGCAGCCGTCCACTATGTAGTACCATCTCTATGTACTGTGGTAGGCTCAAACCGTGTGGCCAAAGGAGCACACTCTAATACCTATGAAACCAAGAGCCAAAAATCTCCCTTTACCCCTTGTCAGTTGTCTCTAAAATAAGCTGCTGATTTAATATAACATCTAGTGTTACATTCCTTGGAAAATGTTTACGGTTCACATTGCAAAATGTGTTTCCATGATGCACACCTGTGGGTCCATCTTCCTAAGGAGGCTGCAGACCCTACAAGAGTAGCTTCCAGAAACCGCATACGAACTATGAGCCCTTTGAAGTGTGCACACACGGAGTAATCACCCACAGTACTTACAGGTGAAATATCCAGTTTGGGTTTCTGAGGAGATGGGTCTGTGAGCCAAGGGCAAAATCAAACAGTTCCTTCTGGAACCCTCTGGTTTTTATTGCTTCTATAAATCATGTTCTTCTTCAGTCCCACCAAACCAGAAATTCTCTTTCCCACTGAATCTCTAATTCTACACATGGACCTCATTGAAAATTCATCCCATGTGTTTCTCATGAATTTATACTTAACTCCTCGGAGACTGATGTATGTCCCAGTGAAGTCCAAGCAGGCTTCTGGACCTCCCCTTTCTCCCATACACTTCTGGCCACTTAAGAGAGGAAGTTCATTGACTGCCAAGACTGTATTAAGGAACGAGCCTACAGTTTCCAAGTAGCCCTCCAGTCCAAATACGCTATTTCCATTTCCTTTGAATTTCACTTCCACTCTGAGAAATGAGAGAGTTGGTGTAAGGCAACTCCTGCATCTGTTCTCTCCCGGCAGCCCCAGGAAGGGCGCCATTAATCCACAGGCTCGGGGGAGGGGGTGGGGGGGAAGCGTATGCATTTATTGTGTGCAGTTTCTCCCTCCAACTTCTCCGTTGGTGCCATACAGCTGTGTTTCTGTGAAAATAAGGGCACCAGAAAGGAGAAAACACTGTTTATGGGACTTCATAGATTGGTGAGTCATGGCGTCTCAATAGCCCTGAGATATGTGCAGCTGACTACTTATGCAAATTTCAGAATTGTGTTTGAGCAAAAGGTTACACAGTAACATAACCTGGAGCTTTTATGACTAATGAGGCAGTCATTTCCATTTGAAACACAGAAGTGTTTCTTCTTCTTCTTCTTTTTCTGTTTATGGCTTCTTGTAATTGTCCCTAATAATATAAAAATAGCACAAGAGTCTTTATCCAGGAGATGTAGGTACCAGGTAAGTTTCCTGTCATCTCCATGGCTGGAAGGATGTAACATCTTTCTGGTTTCTTCTCAATAGTATAGTTTGGAGTCATGAAGCCCCGGGTGCCTCTTCAGAAAAGAAATTCTATTAAATTTGCCCACTTCTGAGTGCTTGCTATTCTGCTGGTATGGTTTTAAAATTAATAGTCAAAACAACAAAAATAAAGGAATATGATTTTTAAAGCTATGTTTGGTTTTAGTATCAATTAGGTAGGGCAGATACTGCACAAATTAACACTGCTTTCTGTCTGCAGGGAATGTTTTGTTTTGGTACAATATAGAAATTCAGAATGAGCAATGGAAGGAATTTCTCAATGTGACCTGTATTTCCATGGGCTGTCCATGGAGCCATAGAAAATTTTGTTTGAATGAAGAAAATAAATGAAACACACCTAAATATGTAAATATAAATATAAATAACTTAAGAAACCATACAAACCAATGGAAACTTGAGTTGGTAGCAGTGTATTCACACACACACACACACACACACACATACACACACACACACACACACACACACACACACTTATTTGAATTAGCCATGGTCAAGGATTCTGGTGTGTACAGATTTGATTTGAAGTAGAATTTCGTATCAAATCTTGTCTCTTTCCCTTAAAATCTCAATTTAGGAAGTATTCTTTAAGTCAGATGTGTTTGTTCTCCTGAAACATAATCAGGGTCTGGGGAGACACCTCAGTGGATAAAGCGTTTGCATTGTGAGCATGAGAACCTAACTGCAGATCCCAGGCATATCTCTAATCTCAGTGCTCAACAGGCAGAAACTGGGGGCTTCCTGGAGCCCATTAGCCAATCTTTCCAGACTGGTGAGTCTCAGGCTCAATGAGAAACCCATCTCAGAGAAGGTAAGAAGTGTTTAAAGAGGACACCTGGGCTGGAAGTGCACTTGCATACACACTGTACATATACCATAATAACACAGACAGACAGACAGGAAGACAGGAAGGAAGGAAGGAAGAAAGGAAGGAAGGAAGGAAGGAAGGAAGGAAGGAAGGAAGGAAGGAAGGAGAAAGATGGAGAGTTAGCATGTCTCTTAACAAAACTCCCAGCAATGGGGGAGATTTTTAAAGTATGATTACCAGCCAATAAGTATGTGAGTTGCTATGGATACCTGCAGGAGATTTTTGTCCCTCGCTAAGGGCAGGAGTGCATTCTGGCTATTAGATGTAAGCCTAGCAGAAAAAAAATGTTTTTCAATGATACCCCTAAAAATGCATGGGCTTCTTTTACCACCATTCAGGAAAACCCAAGCTATTTCCCTTTCTCCTCAGCATCTTCTGTCAACTCTGATAAAGGTTCTGACTTACAGCACTCCAGCATCATCCCCATAGCCCTTACATCACAACATGCTCCAGTGACACAGGGCCTGGAAACAAATAAGAAAAAGAGATTTCCTTCCTGGGCCTCTGATTTATCCCTTAAACATGGGACTGAGATTTTTGATTTTTCATTGATTTGCTTGGCCAGACATAATGCTCTATCTTCCTGTCAGTATTGATGTACCACCTTGGACCATATATTTGGCCCAGGAGCATTTGTCTGTGAGAGTCTTTAGGGTGAGGTTAAGATTCACATAGTAGACAGAGTAAAGTGGATTCCCTCCCTACTGTGGGTGAGCCTCATCCAGTCTGTTGAAGATCTGAATAGACCTAAAAGGCTGACTAAGAAAGCATTCTCCGTCTCTGTGTATCTTTGATCTGGGACAGTAGCTTTTTCTAGCTCTTCTCATGTCTTCGATTTTCTGGACTGCAGATGGGAACACAGGTCACCTGTGATACTGGGTCTCTAGGTTGTCTGCTGTAGACCTTGCAAGTCATTGATCACCATGATCATGTGAATCAGTTCGTGCTAACAGGAACTTTTCTTTATCTTTCACACTTACTATATGAATTACCTATACAAAACAATGGAGTTCAGGACGACATATTTACAGATGTACACAATGGACTTTTACGTATTCACCCATCACCTTCTCTTGTTCCCTTCCACTGATCCTTCTCTACCCTCAAATTGTCCCCCTCACCGTTTTGTGTCTTAAAAAAATAAAGAAACAAATTCTACATGTGAGAGAATACATTTCTGTATCTCTTTGAATTTGCTTTATGCATGATTTATTTTAGTTACACTCACTTCAACTACCCCTCTACTTACTCTCCTACCCTTGCTGAACCCCTTCTTCTAAAAC